>JAOVVI020011093.1:0-12787 GCA_028571085.2 Nepenthes alata
ATATTCAAGTTAGACACGTGTGAATTTAGATAAAAATTATGACTACTAAGTTAGGCTAAACCGAGTTGAATATATTTATATTTTAAATCAGGTTAGTTTAAGTTTGGATTTTTTAGTTTTAAATATTTTTTATAAAATTTAAAAATATATAAAAAATAAAATAAAATATAAAATATTTTAAAAATAAAAATATGTAAATTAAAATATTACCTAAATATATATATTTAAATATAAAATCTATACATAAAAATAATTAAAAAAACAAAGATATAACCTATTAAAATAATTTTTCAAACTTATATTTATTTAAAATAAAAAATATATTTGTAAAAAAAATTTCATAATCCCAATCAAATTGACCCGAATCGGTTACTTTTACTCGTAATCATATCAAGCCAAAAAAAATAATCAAGCCTAATTTTAGTAATGTATTCATCTATAATACCGGTATACCTTGATCAAACCCTATAAAATTTTATACTGGTAAGACAAAATCGATTAAAAGACTCAATTTTGATCGAGTCTATCCAAATATTTTAATATATATTAAAATATTATTTATTTAAAAATAAAAAAGTCACTTTATATTAATTTTCTAATTATTCTTGAAACTATTATCATATACCAAACATTACAAAATCAATTTTTAATTTAATTTTATCTATTTTTATTCACTAACTAAATAAAAAAATATTAATTATAAACTTCATTTTAAACTTATTTTATTATTTAAGAATATTTTTTTTATTTTTATTTTATTTTATTTTAATAATTAAATATGAAAGGCAAGACAACTTGGAAGGGATAAGAGAAATCAACAAGCTATAGTCCAACTAGCACAAGGAAACTGTTGCAATTTCATAGATATCATAGCTGTTACCTATCAGTTCTTCCCTAGGCAGAAGAAAGAACAGAGCGATTAGGGTTTTCTTGTTTCCGAATCCTTTTATACTATTTGCATGAACCATTTCATCCTAATAAAGACTGCTATAATTATTAGATTAACTCAGTATAATTCTAATCGTTTAAATTTGATGGGTACAGTATAATCGACCCAGGAAACAACTGCTCAAACCATTTTGTCCTATCAAGATGGTTACATGGGTAGTTTTTGGCCGGTGGTTACTATGAAAAAAATAATCACATCCGCCTATATAAAGACCTCATCCCAAAAAGGGGAGAGGACGGCAAGGCAAAACAGCTGAAAACCTCCAGAGTGAAGGGAAGAAAACCGCAAGGAAAGGGAGGCCAGCCCTTGATCATGGAATGAGGCCAACCCTCCATCAACCCTTGGTGGTCAGAACAATGGGTAGAGAGCCCATAAAACAATCGATCATCATCTCCCTCCAAAAGATTCCCTTCATGTAATATCCCTCATGAGGCATACATTTAAAACCATTCACCGGTTAAACGCCACAAAATACACCACCCACCAAATATACATCTTCCATTGATCTTTCTATGTAATTGAAAAGACTTCTGATTTGAGCGTCGGAGGGTTTACGGTGGGAATAATTTTTGCTGACCTCTGACCGCTAGTTTTCAGTTATGTTATACAGGACTCAGATTCAAGACTATGGAGGGCAGATCCGCGTCAGATCAACCAACAAGAATATCCAATTTGCGGCCCCAGATCCGTAGGACGATCCGAATTTCTGGTACACAACACCCGCCTTACTCTAACTAATCGGGCGTCAGCTCGTAATTCTCATCTAGAAGGAAGAAGAAGTAAGAGTGAGCTAGCAGTCCAGCAGGTACATCATAACGAAGCAATAAACAATAATAATTAAGTTAAGCAGAAGAATTATATGTGAACATGGAGATATGCATAGACAAAACTTAATTAAGCATACTTAGAGTGCAATTGATTTCTTTCCTTATTCTTATTTCCTTTAGGACGTAAATTAAGTATAATTACTCATCTTTGTGGACCCAAGTTAGTAGACCCTACCAGCCAAAAGGGGCGAATAATCGACGTTAGATTATGTTCACTTTACACATTTTAAGGCCAAAGTTTAAAAGTTATGGCATTCCCCACAATCTCATATATTCCAAAGTTCAAAATTTTCCTCCCAAATTAACGCTCTGAGGAGAGGTGGACCACGTATCACTCCTTGGATGGAATCATCCTCGATTACCATCATAATACCTTAAGGCATGTCCATAGTATCACCCGCTACTACATGCGGATATGACAAATCCTTGAGTCTCTACTGACACACTAGTGACATGCCTAGGGACATTACCCATCAAAACATGAATTCGGGTCCTAGTTTTATGGTTACTTGTTCTTTTGATGGAGGATTCCACCAAACTTATTTCACAAACATAACTTATTTTTCAAATATCTCCATCTTGGAGATCAAATTCATCAAAATCCCAAATGTGAAATTGTTCTCCAATTATTTATATGCTTATTATCTTACTTACGGATTTAAATCTTTTTGTAACTTAACTTACATACGAACATCATATACAGAAAAGAGATTTGGAATTCTTACCATTGAAAAGCAGATTAACTTTGAGAGCTTTCGGATGCAGATGTCTTTCACAAACGCATATATCGGAGCTTCCAGATTATTCGATTGGACTTATACAAACATACATACCGTTTGATTCGTAGTTAAACATAGGAAAATTATACAATATATCGTCCGAAATCCTTAGGTGAACAGTACCTGTGAACAGTGCAGATGAATTGTGCACGTGAACAGTGCACCGATGCATATATCGATCAATTCTCAAAATTTCAGACATCCAACGAGTAATTTATCAAACCCAAGATATCGGTAACTATAATCCCAAGTCAATTTCTATATTAAATTCCAAATAAAAGCTCAAATGGTGTCCGGGCAAAGGTTAAGGGCTTCGCAAACAAAATTCCAACAAATTTCACAAATTTGGATACACAATCGCTAAATTAACTTGCCCAAGTCTTGTATAATCAATCATATTCTAATCCCAATTAAATCAAAAGCCCCAAAATTTTGTGAGTAAAATGGGCTCGGGCACGGGGAACAGTGTCAGGGCGCGAGGGTTAGGGTATTTGCCATCCGAAAACCTAGCAAATCTACGAATTTGGCCTCCAAATTTACATATATGCATGTTTAGGTATTGAGAATTATAAAATATAAACTTAATCGGCTATCGAACTGAGGATACCTGAAGAAAATAAGACAAAAGTGCACGTAAATTAAAGAAGGTGTGTGTATTTTTCTCGGCCCAATCTATCACCTTTCTAACTGGCTCTCAGACGGATTCAGACTCGTGGGCCTCCATCTCCCCTTCTCTCTTCCTCTTCCCTCTCCCTCTGTCTTATTTTCTTTTGGAAAGAAGAAAAGTAGCAAAGAAAAATTGCGTGACGTTTTATTCAGCAGATCGGCGCTCGAGTGCGTGGCGAGCGTTCCTCGGGCACCCATATACTGGAATCAGCGCTTGAGTGCACGGTGAGCGTGGCTCGGGCACCCATTTTCCGGAATCGGTGCTCAAGGTTGGCTCGAGTACACGTCGGGCACAAGTTAAGACCGGCGCCGACCGACAGCGTGCCAGCTTCGTGATTTGGCTATCCAATGCCCGTTTCGATCCTTCTAACCCAATTGTTCGCATCCTAGGACCCCAATTTTGATGATATAACCTTAACAAGCCATGATCAACACAATTTAAAACTTGAGATCTCATTTACGGGTTAACATTTCACGGTTTACAACTTTGGTTCCTGATTTTTCCAATTCCAAATCTTTGAGCTTTTTAATCCGATTCTACCTTAACCTTTTGACCACAATTCACCTATTTTAACTTAATTACCTCCCAATTATCATATTTTGGAAATCCAAAATCTCACCACCCATATTAATCATATCTTGGAAACCAATACCTTATAGGGCCCAACTTCCTCTTTCTACTCCCGAATTACATTTTTTACATTTTAAACCTAATCATTGATCATTATTAATTTAATTACACACTAATTATCATATTTTAGAACTCGGGTCATCACAAGGATATGGCATGTAAGTTCCTAGGTTGGATGAGAATGCATTTGTCCCTCCAAGAAGCTATGTTAGCATCTTCATGGCTTGTTTAAGGGTTGTATTCGCTCTCCGCTAGCTCAGAGGTTGGAGTCTGTCCTTACTACCTTAGGTCTTCACTTTCCATTTTTATGCTAAATTTCCTGGGGTGGCTCGCATCTTCCTAATGGAAAGCGTGTTTATATTATTTACTTATTCATATCCTATCTAGCCCCTAGGTGTCCGACTCTTGCGATCGTGAAACCGTGGCTTATAATTAGGGTGATTATTGATGTAATTATTATTAGACTAACCAATCAACAAACGATATGCATAGGAAAAGGTTTGGCCCACCTATGGGGTTCTATGGCCTCCTGTCGATTGTTGTCGTCCGTTTATTCTCATAGTGGCTCTCACCAGCTTTATGACCATAGCATTATAAATCTTCCATGATCCTTCTACACTTCTGTAGATCTTTGTCAACTTCTCCAAGGCTCAATCTAAGAATCATTTTCGTATTTGGATAGGCCAACTATTACACTTCCTCACATCCCATGATAAGGGATTCAAACATTCGTTCTCATCAAAAAAAATGTTTTGAATCTATGGCTTCTCATGCTTCAATTTTTTGAACTCATATGAGGCCCCAGTTAAGTCATCCAACTGTCTTGACTTAGGGGTGATTCTAACTTGGTACATATTTTTTGAATGTGCTTGGCCTTTAGTAGGCGTTAGAGCCTTCCAAGCACCACATCCTAGTACCTTGGGTATGCTATGGAGTCATATTTTTGTGGACATTAATAAGATTATTCAAGCCCTAATTAGAGGATTGCATAGGCCAATGAGGCCGGTGTACATTTCTTGCATTGCAATATGGCTTCCATTGTAGATCCAAGATGCTAAACACCCAACTCATGGTCAATGATGACCTATTTTCTATAGCCTTATCTCTTACCCATTATGGACTTGTGAGACTCCTTGGGCAATCATATTGCCATTTTTGTCCTAGTTAGATGTGCCTCAATTTTTAGTATTTCCCTTAACTAGAAGTGTTTGACGCCAATCAGGTTTGATGTTTAATCATTAGATCATTTATTCTTAGTCATACAAAATCTTTGAGCCTCATCCCATTAGCATAACTTGCTTGAGGTGGCATGCTTCCAGAGATGTGCTTGGCTCAGTTGAACCTAACAAAACCCGAGGGCATGGTCTTGAGTCAAGACACTTGTAGATATTGGGTCAAGACCTTGGCCTACACTAGGTTTGAGTTGGCTAGGACTTGGGGCAATTCTTGTTTGGCCTCGGTTAAAACTTGACTAGAGCACCCTAAAATGGGCATGCAGTGGCTGACCTGGCACAATTGATAATGGTCCTTGGCTCAGATGTAAGAGGGTAGTTGAACTGGCATGGCTGATGATGGACCTTGACTTGGATGTAGAGAGGGTGGCTAGGCTTAGGAACATTTGGTAGTGCCCGTGGGCATGGTTGTGTACAGCACAGACTTGGCTGTGGATGGCAGTAGACCTGGGTGCAATTATGGATGGTAGTGGACTTTGGGCCTTGGTGCCACTTGGAATGGTAATGAGCCTGCACACTAGTACAAATGCTACGTTTACTATCTGTTAGCTTGAGTATCGATGGTAGGCGTCACCCAATGGGTTGCCTGCTACTTCTATGTTCAACGGCAGCACGTGGCAAACCAAGTATGGCACAGTTATCATTAACTTGGTCATGGGTGTGGTTGGAAGGCTACTATCCTCTAGCATGGAGGACTAATATGGCAGCAAGACCATCTACTAAGGTGCCTTTCAGTAGTGACTCTAGTGGCAATAAAGTTGGGAAACCTTGGCATGGTTCAAGTGGCAATAGCACCATCTGATGGCCATCAAGATCAGGCCTTCTTGACATGACACAAATGGGGTGATTGGGAAAGGGACCTGTTGGCACCGGTGCCTATATGGGTGCGAGTGGCTGACATAGAATGCTTGACCTAGTCCTAGGCAAAAGTGGTTCGGCTAGATATGAACATCTAGTGTAGGAAGATCAATATTGGCAGCGGAGAGGACCATGAAGTGAGGGCTTAATTGTCAGTGTCACCTTAGTACAGGAACTATCAATGACCCATTACTTACATGGGTGTGGACCATTGAGGCTCTTGGCATGGCTACATTGGCCGAGAGCCTTAAGCAAGGGGCTAGTGCTTGCAGTGCCATAGTAGAGATGACTGACTAGATGGACTATGATGTCCTTGTCACGAACCCAAACTCAATAGGTCAAATAATTAATTAATTAATTTTTAAATAACAGATAGATAAATTCCAAATTAGGTGTGGCATAATAAACCGACCAAAATGTTCCATCATAAAAAAATAAACAAATAATATAAACTAATCCAAAATACATCACAGGACCTTACCGAACAACCGTTTGAACAATATAAATATGACCTGCTCCAAACAGTCACAATGAAAATAATCAAATAACGACAACAACTCATCCATACAATGAAATGAATCTAACAAATCTCTATATACAGTCCAAAGGCCTATATTCGGTTGACTCCAAAATCTGAATGATAGCTCAAACAAAATCATCCATAAATCGATATACAACCAATAATATCTATCTAAATAAATATGATATATATCAAAAATTGTGATACCATGCCAAATCTCGATCCTGCTCCAACAATATGGCCCAATTCTCTACTCTAAATTAACAAAATATAAAATATGAGTTTAGAGCTCAATAAGTATCATTTATAAATAAATGAGTCTAAAGAAATTAAAAAAATGGTCAAATGAATAAATATCTAATCTGATAATAGAATAAATCTAAATTTTTAATATAATAAATCCAAAAGAAAATCCAACATCAAAATCTAAGGGTAGTCTCATACTTTAATCAAATATCAAATTCAAATAGATATCTAATCCAAAATTAATCCTCTAAGGACAAATGTATATATATAATAGAAGTGATTCTGACCAATTCCAATAAGCAAATATCTAATCCAAAGTCTAATCCAAGTCTAAGTCTAAGGGCCAATCAACCGTAATTTAGGATAGAATTTGATAGCGGGATGATCCAATAGCAAGCGCAGAAGCTGAAGCAGTACCGCGACAAATAGTCTAAATGTTCGGATCAAAACATATATTTAAAATAAAATATACAAGACATACCAAAATTCATCTGTGGGCAAAATCGGTGAATATCAAATTCAAGTCCAAAATTTAAGTCCAAATATCTAATTCTATACAGAAACGCAAAACATACACAAAATCTGAGTTCTGATTATTTAAAGTCTATCTTGAGGAAAGGGTTACTCATACTCCCTATGACCTTAAACCAAATCAAATACAAGGCCAACATGTAAGGCCACCTATGTACTCCATCTTCCATATGTAAGGTTGACCACTATATTTTATCACACACATGACTTTGGGTATAAATTTTTAAATTGTTGGGTATATTAGGATGTGCAAATATATTATAAGGTCTAATCAAATAGTGAAATAAGAAGGGTCACTACGTCTAAGCCTTTCCTACTGGCGGAAAAAAATTTTCAATAACAAATATCTCCCTATCAAGAGTTGGTCAGAATATCTAATATCCAAATCCAAATGTAATGATCGCAATTCGGTATATACATATGAAAATACATAGCCTATGAAAGTTTTATATACATTTTTGTATACACATATTGATATAAATATATACAATATTTAAAAATTATCGATTTTTCTAGATTATCACAAAGTTCTCAAATATTAATAGAAAGAGAACAAGCAACTCAATTGACTAATAAAAAGGTCACGTGTGCAAAATTAAATAAGGATAGGTTTGTAGGGTACTTGCCTCGACCTTATACCAAGTAGATCAGAAGAAATGATGCTCCGAGATACTTGACCGG
Organism: Nepenthes alata; assembly: GCA_028571085.2. NCBI lineage: Eukaryota > Viridiplantae > Streptophyta > Magnoliopsida > Caryophyllales > Nepenthaceae > Nepenthes > Nepenthes alata. The sequence continues at coordinate 7,921 of JAOVVI020011093.1, forward strand.
AGCTTTCTCTCCTTGCCGGTGTGTCCCTTCTCTCTCTACCCATGCGGCTGCCTCCTCTCTCTCCTACGTGAACCCTTCCTTGTGCATTGCCACCTCGCCCATGAGCCGCCACTACCTCTGCTTACTCTCTCAGCCGCCATCAACCTTCCCGACTTTCTTTCTCCTCACTGAGTGCCTTGCTAAGCTTCCCTCTCTCTCCTCTGTGTCGCGCAACCACTACCTGCACTGAGATCCTTCTTTCACGATCTCCTCTCTCCATGCATTGTAGTTGCTCCTTTCTCCTCCTCTTCCCCTCCTCTCTTCCTTCTTCTTCCTCTGCACGAAACCCTCTCCTTCTCTTCTCTCCCCTCCCTCCTCTCTTTTCTTTTTCCCCCACTTCACTTCTGCCACCGCCGCCTCTTATCTCAGTTAATTTTCTTTTTTATTCTTTATGTATTTACACATATATAATATTCTACTAACTCGCAAATGCCTCTTCGGTGCGCTTCGGGTGCAACATCGCAAGTCTGATTTTTCTGTAAAATTTTAAAATATATAATTAATTTTACAACACATTCAATTAATCCAAACTCACAAATAAATATTAAAATAACTTAAATGGGGATCCAAGATATTACATTCTCCCCTCCTTATAAAAATTTTATCCTCAAAATTTACACACCTTGATCTTTACCCAAATTACCCAACAATAAGGATATTCTCCCTAACTTTATCTTCATTTTTCTCAATTCACTCCCATGATCAAATGATGCCTCAAAAATCTGATCCTTTCTATTCAAAAATTTGCACTAAAACTTTAACATAAAACCACTTCTTGTCAATCAATAATGACTCTAACCTGAGTACATGAGAAGGATCATTCACATATTTTCTCATACCAATCACATAGGATGTATCACGTCCATCCAGCAAACTCAGAAGTAAGGCCAATTTGTAGGCTGCCTTTCTAATCTACTGAAAACTTGGAAGGTTCCAATGAACATCATCATTAAATTACCCTTCGCCCCAAAACTCAAAATTCCTCTCTTCAAGATGCTTCCAAAAATACCTGACCACTTATCTCGAATCTCCAATGAGATTGTAAGTCTAATCTTCTACTTCAAATCTCAAATCAAATCTTGTGACCAATAGCTATATGCTCGCATGCTTCCACTATGCCACTCTGATTGATCATCTGCCTCCAATCACAATTAGAAGCCTCGAAATTGGGATACCTTGCAAGCTTCTCATCTTGATAATGTGCTGATGGCCAATCCCTGGGATGACATCTTGATTGGCAAGCAATGAGTTGATTTTTTCAGATTATCCATCATCATCCAAATTGCCTCCAAATTCCTTACTGTTCAAGGCAGACCCAAAATAAAATTTTGAAGACTCCTTCTACTCGACCTCCTCCTTTAGGAATGAGATGTACCTTGCCATATAAGTCGTGAGCTCACGCCTCATATTCTACCTTCTTGCCTTGACGCATGATCAACTTGCCATCAAATTCTCTCCACTCCACTAGGTGAAGAGTATTCGACGTTTCCTTCAAACTTGGACCATTCTAGCTTAACTATAATTGCTGATGACCTCAATTGCTCTCGAGCTTTCATCCAATCAGCCGAGGATTTAATGAGAAAATTCTTAAAACCACTCCACCTCTTGCAATGGAGAAAGCACTTTGTTTAGTAGACTCGAGGTTACCTACTTGATCGCATCCCGCTTCAAGATGGCTTGTCCAAAATGGGTTTCATCTCTAATCTTCATAAGAGTTTATTCCTCAAATAGGAGTTTGGTTTAGAATCCAATCCTAGTAACATAGAGAGGAAATTTGTGACCGACCACGTCATCTTTTCCGTCATTAACCATTATCCTAAGTAATCAATGTGATACATATAAATATAAACATAGACAAGATCTATACAATCGCCACATCACCAATGGCTCCAACACCTTACTATAGGAGTATGACGTCAGATCTTATTAATGAAAGATGCCTACTAAAAATTCAATAAACTAACTATACAATATCCTATAGAAGTATATGTAATATCCATTATAGTTTGTAGAAGTGATAATAACTAATATCACCAAAAATATAATACATTATTTCATACTTTCAAGACTTTACATAATTTAAGTACATCAACATCCCATCTTCCTAAGTATAAGAAACTCCCATTTTTATTCCTATTTATTTGGCATCTGCTCATGCGACTCATCTAAATGTTAGTAAAAGCAGTAAGGAAGTGAGCCAAATGGTCGGTAGGACATAACATATAACAATAAATATGGATATTATACTCAAAATATATCATTGGAGGGGATAGGAGTCATAATGCATATATAAGTACAAAACATGGGTAGAAAACATTTTCATAATGTATTTAACCTTCTTATCTTATCCTTTTACTGTTTTAACCGTCAAACATATTGAAATCTTATTTATCTTTTTGAACTAGGGCTAATAGACTGTGATGGACCAGGTTATTCTCCTTAAATAACCTCCGTCAATGGTAACATAAACTTATACTCATAATTTATCATTACGAATTCTACAAAAATTTTGGCAGAGTTTCCTCTGCAATTGGACGAAAAACTAAAAATACAACATGTTTAAAATAACCTGCATATGCATATAACTATCCAATTTAGATATTTTGGCCTACAACACAATACACAGGACCACATGGCCATACCATCCATGACTCCAACACAGTATTCCCAACTACCGTATTGGATCTGAAGAGATGACATTTAGGACTAAATAAAATCCAAAACATCCAATATTATTGCGGAAGCATAGCTAAATCTAGAAACCTGCGAAAGCACAACAATAACCATGAAATAATAACAAACTGCATTAAACTACTAGACTGTTTACATTATATTACAACAGACGTATCCAAATCATCAGACCTTCGACATTCAGCTAATCTCCTCAAGCAAGTCTCTCTCCTTGCTCTAAATAATTAGGCGCTGGCTTAATGTTCTAATCTAGAAAGAGAAACAGCAAGGGTGAGCGTACAGTTCAGCAAATATAATCATAGATCACTAATTACAGTAAATAACAGGGAAAAACAGTACTGGGTAGGAGACACATATAATTTGAATAAAAAGGGAGCATGCAAGGAGAGGGGACATCTGGGATCATCTGGTTCGCATGTTTGTTCCGATTACATTTTTTCAATTTCATTACTTTAATTAATCTTTGTAGATCCGGACTAATAGGTCGTACTAACCAACGATGTGAGAGAATGAGAAAAGGAAAGTGCCTGCCACACATCCTAAAGCCGGCTACATTTTAGGTCTGCAGCACTTAACCATCGGCTACATTTTAGGCCTGTAATACTCGGCCATCTCAAATCGCCTCTATCCCTTGGGGATCAGGGCAATCCTCATTCTTCTACAATAATATCCTAAAGCGTACCATGAATATCATCCGCTCCCATGAGTGGCTAGAATACGTGGCCAAGTATTCCTTGGGTTCACACCGTGATGGACATGGCAAACTAGAGAATACTACCCCTATGAACCATAGTCCTGGTTTCAGGATTAATCTTTCCTTGAGGGAAGATCCACCACAAGTACATCACATTTCCAATCTAAAAATCACATTCCCATCCTCATCTCTATTCGAGAGATCAAATCCATCACATATCTCCATCCAGGAGATCAAATCCATCATATTATACTTTAGTGGATTCCCCTCCATTTACTTGCTTGGTTTCTCCCTTTCTTTAGAATTTAAACCTTTTTAGCCATTCAATTCAAGCTCACAAGAGAGTTTGGATTTACATGCCTCCGGGATGCATTCCCTTGCTTCCGGTGCACACTTGCACATTTTTAGGGCCTACAATTTAAAATAATCAATTAGATACAAATTTCTTAAACATTAAACGGGTGGAAGCATATAATATTCCCCATTCAACTCGGATGAACAGTAATAGGGGATTCTTAGAGCTCCCGGATGCCGCGAATGGGTAGATTCTTGCAGAATCAGACATCCGGTCGATATATACAAACAATTGGGATGTGGCGATTCATATTTTGGGATCGTTTTAACATAACACGAGGGTGGAAACATGCAAATGTTCCATTTCATTTCTGATGAACACTAATAGTGCACTTTTAGAGGGCTCTGACTCGCGAACAGGTCGAAACATGTGAGATCGATTGTGCAGCCGACATGTATACGCATTTGGGACGTGGTGATTCATATTTTGAGGTCGATTCAATGAAATACGGCAGGAAAATGGAAAACCCCCAAATTCCCATAGGTTAGGGTTTGGTGGAACTCCACCGACCGGATCGATGAGTAAATCGAACAATAAACTGCAAAATCCTTGGTCTCAAGTCCTAGATAATACATTTTCCATGGTTTGGGTGGGTATTGATACAAAAATACCCGATGATAAATAAAAAATATCGAAAGAGAAAAGTTAGTGAGTATGAGAACACTTGCCTCGGCACGTACTACGACTTTTATAACTAGTTCTCGGATGGATTCGGACTCCACAGCCTCGATCTCCTCCTTTCTCTCTCTAAAATTGGTGCCCTCTCTCTTTCTAGAAAGTTTTGGAACATGGGAAAATGAGAAAACACGAAGCAGGTCGGGCGTTCATAATCATCGGGGGCTCGAGCGCCTGGCGAGCGCGGCCTCATAGCCAGGCTTTGCTCGAGTGCATAGAGGCGCGCAGCGAGTGGGTGTGCTACTGCCTTTTGCGATTGAGCCTAGGCTCAAGCGCACAGCAGGCGTGACCCTGCTGGCACCGCATCAACAGTCCACAACCCGATTTATTTTCTTAATTTTTCTTCTGATACACATACTCATTCATTCAATAGGTCTAGTATTAATTATTATCACATTGATTACCTCATATTT
>JAOVVI020011094.1:0-12786 GCA_028571085.2 Nepenthes alata
ATAATAATAATAATATGAGAGAATTATTATTTCAATATTTGTGGGAATAACAATTCTCATCCTACCACTAACCAAACGGAGAAATTTTTATTCTCGCGGGAATAAAAATTTCATTCCCCCTCAATTGCTATAACCAAACATGATATTTGTGTTTTTTCACACACCTCTTGGTGTCTTCACACACTCTGTATCTTCACACGCACCCAAACCAGAATGTTCAGCATGTGTATATATATTAATCTGCCCAAAAACCTTCAACCAATAAGTAAGTTGCGCGTGGACAAACACCTGCCACCTAATCTGCAACCTGCCAAAAAATTTACCTACTAACTTTACAACCTATCACATGCACAGACAGCACACACATTGCAAGCCTACCACTTACTCTGTATAGCCAATTGTCCACAACTTGTTGCCAACTGTCCATGACATCATCAGTTGTTATTGCAGTCAAGTCCCCGAACCATCTGTGCTCTTTGGACATCACAAGAGTCATCTAGCATTCTTTGGTTTCCAGGCAATGATAACGACCTTGGACATCCCATGTCCTCGATCGTCATTGTGCACAGTCTATATCTCCGAACGCTATTGGACACTCAGCTATATCCGCGGGTGATTCCATACCAATGACACATATCGGTAAATACCGTGTCTTTCCTTTGGCCCATTGGCTATCTGTGCGCTCCGTCCACGTACCCATTTGCTCCTTGGCTATCCGCGCGCCATTGCCCGTCCGCGCACCTACTGTTCTCCTTAGCCGGTCAACACATTGACCGGCCAAATTTGCCTTAAGCAAAACCACGTGCCTTCCTCTTTGCAACCTTAGCCGGTCAAACCTCTTCAGCCGATCAACTCTTCATTGATCGGTTCCCTCTTACAGCCGGTCAACCCCGGTTGACCGGATTCTCCTTTTGGGATCACTCTTGCAAAAGCATACCGATACACCAAACCGGTAAATTGTAACCTGTCATTCCACTTAGGGTATTCCGGAATGTACATTCCTTCCACATGCACCAAACCGGGCAAAATGCTCATTCCGGTATTTTGCTCATTCCGACACTTTGCTGCATACTGGGCTAAGTTGTCAAACCAACCATCCATACCAATAAAAGCATACTCGTAATTTCTCTCACGAGCAGTCGATTTTCATCCTGGGCAAATAGCACATTCCAGGCAAAATGGCACAATCGGCCATTTTGCCCAATCCTGGCAAATCTTGCAATCTTGACACGTTTGGCCCAACCGGCCACTTTTGCCAACTTCGCCCAACCACCTCTACCACCATTGCCGGTCAACTCCGTAGACTTGCAAAATGCACCAAAGCCTTTGCACACTTTTTACCCTGCTGTAGTCCTTGCCAATTTTCTCCCTGGCCATTTGCCTATCAGCCTTTCTTGGCTTCCTTTAGTCAACCGGCTAATACTCTTTGGACTTTCACTCTGGCAGATGCACTCTGGAAGTCCTCTAATGATAAACTAATTTATTAGGTTATTCACAATGGAGTGATCAGATCCAACATATAGAGAGGTGGTGCCGTCATCATTGTCGACAACCACCGACCAACAACGCCACTTACTAAAATATATTTCCACAATGATTATCAATTGACAATGATAAAAAATACTTGCTTTGGTTTTATATTTTTGACCGGTTCATAAAATAATATAAATTTTTACACATGTTAAGCATAAAAAAATAAATTTTTTTATTTTAAAATTGAATATTATAAAAAATGCAATAAAAATATTTTTTACTCAAATATTTTTTTTAAAAAATACTTTTATTTAATAAATTTTCTCCCAATAATACAGCGATAAACTCGCATTTAATAGCGGTGTTCACGTGTTGGACGGCAAAATCGTGAACCTTTTTTTTTTTAACTTTGAAACAGTTAAATCAATTTAATAAAAACTAAAATCGCAAATAAATTGATTTGATTTATTAATCGATTTGTTTATACTGGCTAATTAAAATTTTAATTATTATAAAATTCTTATTATTATAATTATAAAATCTACATATGTAAAAGCACCCAGTAGTTTTTTGAATATATAAATTGTAATTTCAATATTAATTCAACAATCATCACCATCATAGATTTTAATTGATTTAAATAAATTATAAATTTTATCAACTCCATTAATCATCAATATCAGAAAAATTAAGCTCAATTATTCAGGCAAACTATTTTTACAAATAGCAACAAATAACACAATTATATTAAATTTAAAACTTTGTTAATTTTTTTTATTTCCAGATATGCATGTAATATAGTCAGTTAGCATAATTATAAAATTAAAAACTTGATATATATTATTACTGACGGTCCAAGGGGAAGAGTCTGCCAAGGGATTTGGCCCTTAAAATATTGAGGTCTAGTCGGCCTATACGGCCCAAATCAATAGATGTACCCATCAATCCTATTCGAACGATTAGCTCTATGAAAAAAGGTGAAATTAGCGTCAACAGTTAAAATAGTTTTTCTTTCTTATCTGAATTTAATACTTTTTACCCCCGGTTAGAACTGCTAGTTGAGTGATATCTTATCCACCTGACGGTTTCTTATGTGGTTGATAGAAAAAATCAATCGCCTCATACTTTTATAAAAACTCCTCATTTTCAATAGAATAGGGGAGACGACACTCAAAAAATAAATGACTAACAAAACTAAAGACAAATTTTAAGATACTAAAAAAGCACACGCCCTCCTTCACTGTGACGTTTTCAAAAAAATGTAAATCACAAATAAAGTTATTTTAACAAGTATATACACTTGCATACTCCCATTTTTTTTCTCAAATAAATATATTGATTTGAGTTTTAAATGATAAATCAAAAAGTGGGTGCTGCCAATTATTTAACCGTACTCTGTTATATTATATAAGATTCAAATTAAGAACGTATAGAGATCAGACTCATTTTTAAATCAAACGTATAATTATTGACCCTCTAATCTGTGCTACAATTTAAATTTAAAAACGTATCAAAACTCAATCCAAAATAATATCAAAACCTAGAAGAAAAAAAAAACTCGTTCCAATCCAAAATCAATCTGAATGGTTGAACCATCTTACTTTATAATTTTATTTTAATAATTTCAATTCAAATTACTAGACCAACAGTTATTTCAAAGGTCCCAGCTCACGATACCATGGTGAGCTCTCTCTCTAAAATTTATTGATAGAACGCGTGGCTGTTCCTGCTCATATACAATGAACACGCTGCAAATTTGTCAAAATCAAAATACTTGAATCAACCATACCAACTACTGAAACATGTGCTATGCTGGTTTAACTATTGGCATGTAGGGCCAGGACCAGAGCAGGCCAAAACCACCTAATAAATAAAAATTATATAATATATCAAAAAAATATCATATTAATTTATCATACTAATCAATCATTAAAAAATTTTAGAATAATTAAGTGCTCAATAACCCAACAAATTTAGTATACATTTATAAAATAATTATATATATTTTTTTTAAAATAACTAATATTATTACAAAATAACACGATATTATCGATATATTATTATTAATTTTTAGTAATTTTTATTAATTGTAAGCCCCACAGGTCTCTTTGTGTTAGGAACTGTATATATATATATATATATATATATAAATATCTTGGGGTAGGTTTACCAAAGTTATTTAATCATTGATACTCTGACCCATCAAGTTCATGGCTTAAAGGGGTAAAAGGTGAAAGTTAAGCAAAAAGGCTGTTGAAAGACATGTAGAAAAGTAAGCCATGACTTGAGTTTTGTTGCAAGTACCTTTTCAAACAGCCCTTTTTAATGAAAAGTATATATTAATAGAATATTTTTTATTTATATAAATAAATAAAATGTTAAGTTATTAAAATATTTAAATAATATTTTTGTAATAGCATTATTTCTCTGGATAAATAACTATAAAAAAAAATAAATTGATTATTATTTTTACGAAAAATTACTTTACAATTTTTATGTAAAATAAAGTCACCTTGATCCAAAAGTTTAATATAATTGGCCACCAATTTATTTCAGTTTATATTTGATATGAGTTTAAATTTTATTTCCTTCAACTTTGACGTGATAAACTAAAATATATGTATATATTTTATTTTTTTTTGTCAATTTTATTGATCTTTACTATTTTAAAATTACATTTAAAAATTCTTATAGACTTTTTTTTTCTGGAACATAAAATGTGTTTTGAGAACTTTTCGGTAAATTAAAAAATATCAAATTAATAATAAAATTGTAGATTTTTTTCCCTTTTTTTTTCCACAAAATTCGGAAATAATAATTTACATTAGCATGGGAAAAAGGGAAATTTTTTATTTGGTTAATTTGTTACTCGGAAAGCGAGTTAACGATGGCTGCCGTGTTATCGTTATCAAGTGTTGTGGAAGGATAGTGGAAAGACAAGGACATATCTAATATAATAAATTAAAAGTTATTAAAAAATTATAAACAAAAACAAAAAAAAATGTTATTTTTATTTATATATTACTTCGTATATTTTATGTGAAATAAATTCTACCACGACAGCAACGACGGCTGGGACGGGAGGGCAAGTGCTGGGCCACCGTGGTCTTAGTAATTTTTCAATTTCTATAATAAATAAATTCACCTTGAGTTAATTATTTTAATTTAGGAATAACATTTAATTATTTAAAAATAGTATTTTAATTAATTGTTTTCATGAGAATAAGGAGTTGTGGGTGAAAGAAACGTGAGGTTGAAAAATTAAGCGCGTCTTCTTACGAAACAAAACAAGCGGATGATGTGCACGTGTGCAGTATGCCGTCACAATTAACGTGTAAAGCTTCTTGTCCCGTCCTATTAGAGAGTAAAACGAACAGCATGGCATTTTTTTTTGTCCGAGCTGCCCTCAAACTTCACACTAATTTACATAACCATGGATTTTGTAATTTCACTTGGCTTTTTTTAATTAATATAAATTCATCATAAAATTAAATATTTTTCTTTTATAATTATTATGCCAGTATGATTTTATAAGTTCAAGTCAATTTTTGAATATATATTTTTTATTCATAAATTTGTAATATAATAGGTAAATTTAGGTGCACTGAAGCAAAAATTAGATTTATAATTATAAACTTGTGCGTGACATTGCAAATTTATGAATAATGAATATAGTTGCAATGTGTATAAGTGAATTAATAAAAAAATAAATAAATAATATATATTTTAATAATTAATTAAATTTAATATATAATTTTAAAAAATGGGATCCTTTTTTTAAAAAATTACATTATAAAATAATATAATCCTATTCAGGCAAAATTTGAGTCAGATCGTCAATCAATGCTATAACCCCTATAATGTCATGTCAGCAGGGAAGCAAATAAGGTCACGGAACTCACGAGCTCAGGGGGAGCTGCAGTACACTGCAAGAAGATCTATCACGTGTCCCGCGCGTGCTCTCAAGCCGACGGCAGCTGGTTCGGGTTGCTGTTGAAGGCAAATAAGAACAACGAACTTTGCGCCAGTGCGTCAACGACCAGAGGAAACTGGGAATGGCGTCATCGTTAAATTCGAAGCGACCCTGATGGCATTTCGGTAAACTCTCAGTTACCTTAACGCCACCGTTGCCCGTTATCCCTCGGCAAAAACATCGCTTAATTATTCACGAATCATTGTTATTCTACACGATTGAGCCCCACCACCCAATTGTAATAACAAAATATGCAAATTACTTACACAACAGAGAGAGAGAGAGAGAGAGAGAGAGAGAGAGGCAGAATATGAAGAAAGGATAGAGAGAGAGAGAGAGAGAAAGGAGATGCGAGTTTTGATGCGCATCAAGATATTGGTACGGAACTTTGATTTCGGTTCCCGGAGTTTATAGTTTCCCGATCGGCAATTACCGGAAGCTTCCAGCCAATCGGTGGAAAATTTCTGACGGTTTTTTGAAGTAAAAGGATGACGAGTATAAATAACAGCGTCGAGACCGTAACCGCTGCGGCGGCAGCCATTGTGACCGCCGAGAGTCGAGTTCAGCCGGCTCCGGTTCAGGTATATTAATTGCTTGATCGATTATCCTTCTCTTTCTGTTTCTTTTGAAAGAAGCTCCTTTTTTTAAACTGTCTCTGATTCGGCTACGAGAAGGCAAATTTGTTTATACTATAATGGCTATGTTTGATGTGGTTTATTTTCTCAAAATATCGGGTTCGATAGATATCACTTTGAGGTTTAGGTTCACTGATTTATCCGAGTAAATTGTGATTTCATAATTAATTTGAGGAATTTAACTTATTGGATGAAGAAAGAACAAACAAGGCTATTTCAGAATGGCTTGTCAATGATTGATCAAAGGTCGTTTGAGTTTTTAGTGTCTAGTAATCATTATTTGTCAAACTGAACTGCAATTTCAGAATTTTAAGGCTGAATTTTCGGAAAACAGAAGTCAATGAATCAAGTTTTGGCCGCAGAAATTGTGGTTTCATAATTTTAGGTTTAATCTTTTGAATAAAGCCTAGACCAAATAATGAACAAAAGCAATTAAATGAACATGGTTGGTATGCATACAATTACGAGAGTCAGACTGAGATTGTACAGGAACTTTAAGATCTCAACCAATTTGAGTTCCAAGATGTGGTTTCCATAGCATGCAGAAATATACCATTACATGCCGCTGTTTGGAATCTCAACCTACGACCTTTTTCTGCTGGAATGTTTAGATCCCTTCTTCTTGAACTGAGGATTGCCTTGTAATCTTCAACAACACACTTGTATAAAGAGATCACGATCCCTAATTTTCTTTCCGTCAGCAGGAGGTTGGGAGGAACACGGTAAAAAAAGAAATTAGGATAAAAAGGGGGGGGGGTTGTTTCGGCTTCCAGTTATTTGGGTTGACATCATCTTGACAACGCTGTACTTGTACGATTGGGGTTGCAATGTTCTGGATAATGGATCCGGCATTCTTCCACTCTCCCTGCCTCTATCCATGACCAAGGTATATGACCACTTCGATAAGGTCGTTGAAATGAAAGCCACACCTCAAATAAATTCTCGTTTTCTTCATTTACCATGATATTTGGGCTGTTATGATTACTACTTGTGTGTGTGGTTTAGACTATTTGTCCCGGTTAATTATTGGCATAGTCTCTCTTACTATTTGTCTCATTGTATGGTTACAAATATACAAAAATATAAAAATCATTCTATCTTTCCTGTCATATTTTACAATATTTCTACACTACATTAGACACAAGTGGAAGAATTATTCTTTGTATTTCAGACTTATGTTTTACTGGTAAGACTCATTGTTGTAGTTTAGTTTGGTGGAAGGACACACTTAAAGTTGTAGGTTGTAGCCAGGGACCAAGTAACCTTTGTGAGATTTAAATGTGCCTTTAAATGCATCATATAATGAGAGGTTTCCTGACAGAGGAACGATCCACTGAGTTATAAAAGTCTAATACCAAGGTTTCTGCAATGATTTGGCTAATTTTATCTGCTTAATCCCATATAAAAACTAAGTTTTTTTTTTTAGTTTTAAGGGTAGGGGTGTTCTTGGAAATTCCAATGCCTTTGATCTTTTTGGTCTTAGAAATACTAATGCCTATCTGAACTCTGATGTACAATCTTCTGCGGCTTATGATTACAGAAGAAAAGATGGGGAAGCTGTTGGAGTACATACTGGTGCTTTGGTTCTCAAAAGATCAGCAAGAGGGTTGGCCATTCTGCGCTTGTTCCCGAATCAACAGGTCATGGGAGGGCAGTGCCTGTAGTTGAAAACTTGAACCATCCAACCTCCGTGGTGCTACCATTTATTGCACCTCCATCTTCTCCATCATATTTTCTCCAATCAGATCCTCCCAATGCTACTCACTCACCTGATGGATTACTCAGCTTCACTTCCCTTTCCGCCGCTTCGAATTCCCCTTCCGGACCAGCAAATATATTTGCCGCTGGCCCCTATGCTCACGAGACTCAATTAGTCTCCCCACCTGTATTTTCTGCTTTCACCACAGAGCCATCGACCGCTGGTGTGACTCCTCCTCCTGAACCTGTGCAACTGACAACACCCCCTTCACCTGAAGTGCCATTTGCTCAACTCTTGACCCCGTCGCTTAATCGCACAAGAAGAAACAGTGGACAAAATCAAAAGCATCCGCTATCGTATTATGAATTCCATCAGTTCTACTCAGGAAGCCCAGCTGGGAATCTCAGATCACCTGGGTCAGCAAACTCAGCTTCTGGTACATCTTCTCCAATTCCAGTTAGACACGCAATTCTTGCTTTTCATATGGCAGATGCTTCAAAGCTCTTTGAAAAGTTCACCACTCGCAAGTGGTATTCGGGGCTAGGTTCTGGATCTCTGACTCCTGATGGTATGGTGGGCGCTGCTTCTCGTGATTATCCGCCACCAGAGAATCAAGTTTCTGAGCTGGCATCACTGGCCAACTCGGAAACTGGGTCTCAAGCTGAGGAGACTCTGGTTGATCACAGAGTGTCGTTCAAATTAACCGCTGAAGATATACCAACCTGTCTAGAGAAGAAGGACATCTCATCACTAGAAACTGTAGCTGATGAAGGGTGCAACGGAGTGCTCAGGAAAGTGGAAAGTTGCTGCAAGTTGTATGTTGTCGAGGCTACTGATCAAACTCTGCAGACAGGTTCAGGGGTGGCGAAGGACTGCAAACACAAGCACTCTTCCATCTCATTTGGGTCAGTCAAAGAGTTCAATTTCGACAGCTCAGAGATCGAAGTTCCTGGTGAGCCAACTGTTAGCTCAAAGTGGTGGGCCGATGGAGAGGTTGAGAAGGATATTGGGGCTCAGAACAACTGGACCTTCTTCCCATTGTTGCAGCCAGGATTCAGCTGACGGATGATCCGAGCAGCATGGCTTCCATGCATCAATCATCCATCTTTTTATTTGATTCAGAAGGAAACGTGAAAAATTGAAGATAAAAGATCTGGATTTGATACTGACAGAGCTGAATAAAGGATGATAGTGGTTCCTTGATTACTCAAAACAACAATGCATCTGCGTCACGGGACTACATTCTTATGATACATGCATGTCGTTCTGTTCTTATTTCCTTTTCACTTTCCTTGTGTTGCAGACTAAATAGCAATCTGATGTAGGAATGAAATTTGTAAATTGATTTATTTAAAACTGGTAGCCCATTCCATATTAGGATACGTAGAAGGTCAGATACATATGCAGTCTTACCTTAATATTTCAGATAGGCTGATTTCACAGTTTAAATTCGTCACCTACAACTAGCAGCGAAGCTACTTTATAATTACATCAGTCTTAGATTCATTAAAATTCAATAGCAATCAATAAGCTACCATCCATTGTAGAAATGACAGCCATTAGTAACATCATTCTTCAATTTGGCGATGATCAACTTGGTTGATCAGACTTTTTCAACATGACACTCCCCATCTCACACTGTCAGTGCTTTGATTCCATCTATGAAGACACCAACTGATGCATGAAAGTTAATCACAACATCAAATGAGAAACGAATGACTGTGACTTGAAAATGAAGAGCCTCCTTTGTGTTGGGCTCGGAACACACCAAACCTTTGCAAATAAACCGAAAACTAATCTCTTCATATATAAAAAGAAGGGTCCGTTGGTTGAAAATACGATGAGACAAAACGATGATCCTTACAATCATAATAATCACAACAAAAACTAGTACAAATAACAAGCAGTAAATTTCTCGTGAAAATTTCTTAAATTAAAGATATCTTAAATTTGTATATCCAAAATAATAAGGACAATAATGTGCCCATGTGTGATAAATATCGAAACAAAAATCAGAGACTAAAATGATGGAAAGAGTCATCTCCATCTTCTTCCTTCTATTTCTTTCTCATGTTAGCCGCCCAAAAATTTCAATAGCCGTTAATAAATGACCTGAAATAGTGCAAAAAATTATACTTAAGATTGGCGTTTGAACGCCAGAGGCAATGGTGCACATGCATCTATCAGGTCCACATCAGGCATGTCCATTCTATTTCAAATGCGAACAGGCACCGATAATATTTTTATTAAGCGTAACTATTCGTAACTCACTAAAAATAAATTTCACTTAAACGAATCTCGTACGAACTTTTAGTAAATAGTATCGCTCAGTTAAATCTCGTGTAAACATTACGTAATTTTGCTTGATTGTTCTAGACTTATGAAGAATTATATATACAATAAATATATGAGGTTTATAAAAATGTGACCCAACACTTAGCCACTCATCAAATATCAAATAAGTGCATAGTTTTTATCTTGCCGGCAAAAGCCTTGACTAAGTAATTATTTATTCTTATATGAAATGATTATTTTTCTTATAAATAACATATTACCAATACTTAAAGAGAATTCTCAAACCACCTCTACGTAGTGTTTAATTATTCCCCTCATTAATTTCATTCAGACACACCCTTTCATAGATGGAGATTTGGGAGGCATATTATCATTAAATTTATAAAAATTTAATGATAAATAATTTGAAATACAAAAAAATTATATATAATATTTTATAAATTTTTATATTATTAATATCTATTAAATATTAATATAATAGTAAAAAATAAAAAAAATAATTATTTATATATTCTTTTAATTTCAGACATATTATTTTTGGTATGAAACTAGAGAAATAAGAAAGTAAAAATTAAAATAATATAAAAATTATACATACTTTTGATAATTTCAATACTAGGGTTATATAATTAAGTATATAAATGATACTTTGATATTGAAATAGATATTAAACACAACTTACAAATAAAATAAAAAACTAAAATTAATTATAAAATTTAGTAGATAAAATATTTATGATATTTCCACCATTTATTAAACCATCCATCGGAAGCTGGTATTTGATTTAGCAGCCATCAGGTTAACTATAGACATGGCATTTAACTTTTGAGATGGAACGCATTTTCACGTAACAAGCAGATGGTGAAGCACTGTAACACTGGATTTGGGGTTTTTATCCTGGATTAATTTAACTATTTTTAATCATAATTGTTTGATTAAGATATTAAACAGATGAGATTAATAATTTTTTAGTAATAAATAAAACCTAAATGATATTTTTTTAATGATAAATAATATAATATTTGATTAATATCAAATAATTATTATTAGTCTAAGTTTAATCAACCCCCTTTTTAAATAAGGAGGCTTCCCAAAGCCCTATAACACTTAAGCCATCGATAGTGATGGGGATGGTGGAAGTGGGCAGGCCCAAAGAGACTATCATCCCAGGAGGATGGCAACCCATTGACCCAAAAGACAGTTAATACCCCAATTGATCGGATAAGGTCTTTGGGCAACCGGGTGCTGCCCAAACTAGATGTAGCCCAAACCAGAAGTGGTTGACGAGCGTTTTTTCGTGCACAACGGTCATTTATTCTAATTAGCTGCGATATTAAAAATCTTTTCAGATGGTAACCTTCTTTAAAACTAAATCCTCCAAATTAGTGCATATTTCGGAAGAAAAATTCACAAATCAACACACTACTTACAATGAAAGCTTCACGTTCAAGGCATGCATTATCTCCGCGGATGAACAAATCCTCCCGACCAACCGTTACAACTCAAAATTATGCCTGTATCCTCTCGATAAATGAAAAGAATTCCCTTAGATGATTGGTAGCCTTTTTAAGAAAGGAGGCAAGATCCGATGGCTATAAAAAGTCCTCGGAACATACACCAAAGACACGTTTTCTGTAGTACTCAAACTTGCACAAGCAATCTATCCTTCAAACAACCAATTGCTATTCTCTTTTTCATTAGTCATTCCTAGCGAACCAAATGATTTGAAAAGCTACTCTTCACGAACATTCTATAACCCAAAGCCACTCTACACAGAGTTTAGCTCCAAGTCAAACTCACGAAATTTCTCCCCTGCATCATTTCTAGCATTTTCAGTCTTTACTTTCTTTATTTCGGAAGAAAGATTACTAACTTGAGTATCGAATGATAAATCAAGGAATGAGTCCCACTATTTTTCTCTAATTTCTCATATTTTGTTATGATGTATAGGATTTAATATTGGGGTTGGTCACTCCCTTGTGGGTAACCCAACAAATTAGTTTGTCATCAGACTCAGTCGGGGCGCACGGACAGCCAATGTTAGTGGACAGCCAAGGCGGGTGGACAGCCAAGGCGCGCGGACAGCCAAGGCGCGTGGACAGCCAAGGCTAGTGAACAGCTAAGGCGGGTGGACAACCAAGGCGCGCTGACATAGTGCGTAGACGTAGCGCACGGACGGCCAAATGGAAGGCCAGAATTTACCAGTTGGTGACACTAGTATGGAATCCCCCGCGGACATGGCTGAGAGCACAGTATCGTCCGGGGACATGGGGTGTGCACGGTGGGGACCGAGGACTTGAAAAAGTCCGAGGTCGTTGTCACTATGTGGTGACCAAAGAACACGAGATGACTCTTGTGATCGCCATGAGCACATATGATCCGAGGACTTGAGAGCAGTATCGACCGAGGACGTTGTTGCACATAGCTGACAGTTGGCTTTTGGAGGACAGGTGTCAGACCTGTCAGTGCATGCGCCGTTTGTGCAGATGGCCAATTGCAAACATGTTAGTACATGCGCCGTCTGAGCAGGCGCCAGGTTGTAGACATTTCAGTGCATGCGCCGTTTGAGCAGGCGCCAAGTTACAGACTTGTCAGAGCATGCGCCGTTCTTAGAAATAGGCGATTACAGAGTAGGTGGACAGCTGCAGCGTAGGCTGCAGGGCAGGTGGCAGGAGATTTTCCACACGCCACCTGCTTATTAATTAAATGGT
>JAOVVI020011097.1:0-12784 GCA_028571085.2 Nepenthes alata
CATTTTATCCAACTTTTCCTCCATTCGAGGAGTTACAGTGGATCTTTTGGCATTGAGGTAAGTTCTCAATTCTTCCGGAACTTCGCATCGGCGTGGTTTGATGTTTTTGTCACCCGGTGGTAAATTGGACGAAGCTTCATCTTTGTCAAGAGGTCTCCTTTCACTTCGTGGATTCCTTCGCTCCGGACTGTCTTCTATGGGCCTTGGGCCTAGCCGGCCTTCTAATCGAGATCAGCCCTCACTTCTTTATTTTGAAAGCATCTTTTCTTATTGTTGAATTCGTTCCGCCGGCTTCTTTTTCCGCCTCATGGAGGCAGGAATACGCGTTGCTGAAGAATGGGTGTCGATTTTTTGACGACCCACTTGTTCACGCAGGGTTTGAAAGTCTTGAGTTATGTGATCTATTCGTGTGTTTAGCGCTTATATGAGCTGATTCTGTTGATTCTTTCTTACTTCTGCAAATGAGGGTCATTTTTAGGAATAGCGTTCCCTATTACCGGAGCACTTATTGCCGGAGCACTTTGATGCGTTCGGGTATTAACCATTTTTTTTAGTGGCAAATCAAACTTTTGTCTGACTTCCCACAGACGGCGCCAATATTGCGGCTATTGGTCCGGATTTAACTGGAGATGATTTGATCCTCCGTTTTTTTAACCCAAGACCTGCACAACATCAAAGAAAATAAGATAGTCAAAGGGCCAAAGGGTTAGATCCCCTCAGGCTCTCCGACGCTCAAGTCAATGATAGCCTTTTTTGAATAAAAAGGAAAGATGTATTTATTTTTCTTTCAAGTGTGAATATTTCAGAGAGAGAGTCTGTCTGTCCCTCTAGGAGGATTACCTTCTCTTTATATAAGATCTCTTTTCGGTTTCATAACTTCTCCGGTTTCATAACTGCTCCGGTTTCACAACTGCTTCGGATAAACATGTTTATTCGTTTCAACTTCCGGTTGGTTATTATACGTTTCATTCAAAATAAAACGTGGAAGTTATCAGAAGTTTTTTTAACCTATCCCATGGGTGGTTATCTGAGTCATTAATGTTGAGCTTTAATTAATGGGCCCATATATTAAATCATTTAGGTAATTGTACCAATCATTTTTATTTTTAGACGTTACTTATATTTTTATGACCACTACTTTTCTTCAATGTAATTTAAAATAATTAAATTTAGGACATAATATTTCGTATTTGATCAATTATTAAAGATGATACTTATTTTTATTGTCGATGTTGTTATTCTAATTTTTTTGTCAACTACTTAATCCTTAATGTTAAAGCTTAATTCTAATGAAACCATACTTACTTGTTGGAGTCAAAATATCTCATACCATTAATAAGAATACAAAAAATGTATATTTATTAGTCTTCCATCAACCAACAAATTTGGAACTCTAATTACTACTTACGATATTAGAATTATAGTCAATATTATATTTTTATTAATCAGTTGTGTTTCATATTTAACTCATACCAAATAACCAAAATTTTATTAATCACTTGTGATGGGCATACCAAAAATGGGTTGGCCCAAAAGGTCAATGGAAGCTCAAGAGGGACGGTTAACACTTGGACGGCCCAGTTAAAGAATGGGCCCAGAGAAAAAAAAGCCCAGGACGGTCAACGCTGGCGTTGACTGTCTGGGCGGCCAACTTGCTCGCAGGCGGTCAACTTAACTTAACGTTGACCGTCTGCGCACGGAATATTGGGCCCAAAGAGGCTTTTCTACAGTACTGGGCCTGATCCGTTTGGGCCCACGAATTATCAAAAGGCCAACGACGGCTTTCCAGGGATTTTCCACGGTCCCAGTTGGTACTAAAAGAAATATTGACGATATTGGCGCCCTTCACATAAGGAAGATGCCAGATTTTTTCAATTTCTTACCAACTGGAGCACTCCAACGGTAACATACACGGAAGGAAGGTAACCAGTTTGGAAAGCTGTTGGCCGCATCACAAGGAAACAATCACGATCAGCTTGGCAACTGGCATCTGCTCTAGAAGGTAAGCTAACCAGCAGATCACGGAGGCAATCGCTCTTTTCAAAAGAGGAGGATCGTCCCCTCAACCATAAAAGAAACCCTAGAATCATCATTCGGGACGCTTTCAATTACTCTGGTAAAGGCATACTACTCTCTGAAGAACGCCTCCGATTACGTTTCCAATAAAAACTCTAAAACACAAGCGCTCTGAGTGAACGACTTTCTCTGCGGCCAAAACTCTTAGAACTGTCAACGCAAATACGAGCAACCCTAAGGCAACAAGCGAGCCCTCACGGCCGTTTACTACGTTCCCACCATCCAGATACAATGAGACATCACGTCTCTCTTACATCTGGATAAAACTCTTTTTGTCTCTCTTTTTCTCTCAAGTTTTCAGTTTCTTTCTTTCGAAGACTGTTTGACTGACTTTAACGTCGGAATATTTTCGGTGGGACAACATCCCGGTGGCACACTGACCTCCTATTCTGTTTAGTGGTGTGCAGGATTCAACTCAAGGAATGGAGCCGGAACCACGACAAAAGAATCGTCTGAATCTGTTCGAAATTCGGATCTAGAGACGCATAAAAAATTAAATAAATTATTATTAGATATATTTTTTAATTATTTTATAAAATATAATATTAAAAATATTAAACAAAATAAATAAAATATAATATTTTTTTAAATAATATTTTATATGATTTTAAATAGTCATGTATAAATTAATACGAAATAAAAATTTTCCCTACCCAACGAAGACGGACTACACAACTTGCTACGCGTAGACATTTAACACCACTAAAAGGTGCTGAGTGAGAGAAAGAGGCACTTCAAGGGTGGAGAGGATTCGCGTGTTAACAACGCAGTAGTGTGAAGGAGGAGATTCAGAGAAAATGTCGGGAGTAACAAATGCTCAAGACGAAGACAAGAAGCCCAGCGATCAATCTGCTCACATCAATCTTAAAGTGAAGGGACAGGTCTAATTGAAGAATCCTATATTCCCTTCTCAGTTTCCCTCCAATAATGTGCTTCCCGTTTCTAGGGTTTTATTTAACCTTGTTTTTCCTTTTTAGTTTTGGGTTTGATTGTTGTCCTCTTGTTTGTCTACTTATATCGTTTCGTTGATTAAATCTTGATCTCAGTTGTTTCTTACGGTTTCGTGTAAGAAGAAAGTTTTGCATTCAATTCTTAGGGTTTTTCTTCAACATATTGAGGGAGATAGGGGAGGATGGAATTAGCATGTTTTTCTTTTAACTGATTTCTGATCGGCTTGTAGAAACTATTGAATGCATTCCTTTTACTCACATGGCCGGTGCCACAGTGGTGAGGATGGCATTTGATGGTGCTGTTGGGCATGAGGCTTTGAGCTTGATTGTTGCATCTTTTCCGATTCTAGAACTTAGACTGTACGAGGCCATGGTGGGTAGGGATTTGTATCCCGGAAGGATAGGAGGCGGGAAGGCGACTTTTCGTTTTCGGATGAAAAAACATTTTCTTCCACGGAGGGGTATTCTTGGAGAGCTTGCTCCATACTCAAATGTTGAAAATCTCATCATTAGAACTTAGAACTTGGTTGATTAGAATTATAAAATGGGCCAAAGATATTTCATAATCCTATTGGTTAAGTTGTCTGGATAAATCTTTACAGTTGGAGATGCAAAGCAGGATAAAAAGTGGAAGTACTCTAGTAGGATTCGATTGTTGGTGGTAGCAGTGAAAATCACTGGCTGTGAAGAAGTTACTGAAGAGAAAAAGCAACATAAAAAGTGCTAGAGAAATAGTTAGTTACAGTTACAGACTAATTGGATATGCCTTTATGAAATGGGTTGCAGTTCCTTCAGCTGGAAGATACTAATAGTTAAAAGGATGACCAGGTAGCGGGATAGCTGCATGGTGTTGTTTGCTAGAAATTTGCACTTTAGGAAGAAGTGCTGGGAAATTTAATGTTATTCAGTAGTAATGATTAGTGTGATAACCATTAAAGATGTGGGATTATATGTAGTAAGGTGTGATGTGCCCGTAGATTCTTCTTAAGAAAAGCCTAGTTGAATAAAGGAATTGTCTGATAGTTTCTTGATAATTGCCCTTGCAATTTTTGGTGGACAATTTCATTGTGTTTTTGTAAGATCTTGGTCTCCATGGATGAGGATGTATCATTTGACTCACGAGGACCTTGTATTATGTATCTGTTGTGTTATGATGAGTCTGGCGTATTATGTCTTTTAGTCCGTGATGGATTAGCTGGTGTGTTCTGTTCATATATTGCAGCATGCTGGCCTGACTTGTACTTGAAATAATGCATTGGATTAACTTGTGTGTAGGTACTGGTTGTATAAAACTTTGAAGTGCTTTTACCGTCCAAACTAAATAACCATCAGTGTTCCTCTGGGATATTGCCGATTATGGCTTTATACAGTACTCCAGTTAGTTCTTTGTGATGGATCTTTATTTGTGCAATATCTGAAAATCATTTCTTTTGCTTAGGATTGGGCTTTTTGTTAGAGTTCATAACTTTGCCTGCCCTAGATCTGCGCCTTTTGGCTTTAGAGTTCTATAGTGTTTGTTGTAGGTTCGAGTTGCCTGGATTGTCGCATATATAATAAATGTATATGGTTTTGGAAATTGTCGTATGAGTTATACATGATGTGGTGAGTTGGCTGATTGCCCAAAATGTCCTCTTTTTTTTTTCATTTTTGTCATAATTTTCTATGATGGTCTATGGGGTATTTGAAAAATCTTTTGGTGATGATGGTGGGCTATCCAGGTTTAAGAGCAGTTCCTCAAATTCTGCGCTCACCATCTCACCTAAGCATTTTACCTATACTGACGTGAAAAATCATTCATCTTGTTCCCTGTCCAGAGATTTTGTGTTAGATTTGGCAGTGGGCACTAGTTTGGGGATCTGAGCTGCCTGCATTCTTTGTTATCTATGTAGTTTTGTAGATGGTGGTATCGGTTTTATGCAACTGATCATTTTGACTGCTTGTTAACAAATTTCATGTTGCTGTAATGCATCTGGTAAACATTTATCTTGTCTTGTGGAGCAGTGGTTTCCTCTTAGAGTTGACAGAATGCACATGAATTTCTATGGTTTTGTGGAAAGTGGTACAAAGTATGCTATTGTCACCTTGAGATGGTTGTCCTTTTCTTGGACGAGAAAATTATGAGAAAAATGAATAAATAAATTAGTAAAATAGGAAAGAGTTTACAAGAATTTAGCATACTGGTCGATGGCAAGCTTATAAAGATAATATTTGTAATTCTAACTAGTATAGATATCTGGAAGTGCTTGCCTTTCTTTCTGTGCAGTTTCTGATTTATCTATCAATAATAAGAAGGTGATTCCGGTGCATGAATCTCTCTCTATGCACGAGATTTGAAAAAGGGTTGGACAACTATTGAGTCTATACTATGTGCTCTTATCTTGCATTGTACAAGTAACCATTTTTACGACTTCAACCCGTAACCATTGAGCACATGACAACAACTCCACCAGTGCTCGAAGACCTAAGTGTCCACTTTTGGGCCTATTTGTTGATGCAGACTGGAATATGTTGATCAACTGTTGTTTAGAATGTGTTTCTGGAGCCTTGCAGCTAGAGCAATAAGTCCATCAATATTTTAGGATTTAGTTCTAGCTTGGTTCCATTTGCTAAGTTCTCTATAATATTATTTTATATTTGCTCTAGTTTATTGTCTTGCATTCCTTAAGTTGTTCCTATTTTCAATAGGACCACCTGGATTAATTAATTAGGTGTTCCATGGAATCTTTCCTAGGAAGCTGAATTCATTTGTTCTGAGTCCCACTTATCCGGCAGATAACCTTTCGGACTAGAATTCTTTGATCAAGATTTTTAACTGTCCCTCTATACTCTGATGCCTGATCGATACGTGTTTCATTTGGCATTATTTTTCATAGGATGGAAACGAAGTGTTCTTCCGGATTAAGAAGACCACCCAGCTGAAGAAGCTCATGAATGCCTATTGTGACCGGCAGTCTGTGGAGTTCAGCTCCATTGCTTTCTTGTTTGATGGACGCCGACTTCGAGCTGAACAAACTCCAGAAGAGGTCTCTCTCTCTCTCTCACTCTCTATCTATGTGGATATCACCCTCGGCTCTCTGTGGCTTTTCTAGCCCCCTGGCATAATGGAGATAATATTTCAATTATTCAAAACTATATGCCCCTCATCAAAATAGAACCAAATACAAACCCGATCTAAAATACTTTGGATTGGGTAGCAACCCGGAAATTCAGACCCAATTTAAACGTATTTTATTTTTCCCCCCTCTAAACAAAAATTGAATTAATTCGACAATTGGCACTATTTCTGATTAATCAAGTCAACAATATAATTTACCACTAAGTATTTAAATTTATCATCCAGTGCACATGATATACATACATACATACATATATGCACATACGTACGTACATATATGCACATACGTACGTACATATATGCACATACGTACATACATATACGTACGTATACATACATACATACATATACCCATACATATACATACATACATATACCCATACATATACATACATACATATATACATATATATATATATATACATATAGTTGTTTTGGGTTTTCCTCAAATCTAATGAATTTGGGTGAAATCCTGTAGAATCAATCATGTCCGGTTGAATCTGTGTTTTGTATTTTTTTTGCTACTCCTACAATTTCCCTTTTCTGTTACCTTCTGCATATTTATGTCTGGCTTTTTTCCCCCCCTACAGTTGGAAATGGAGGATGGGGATGAGATAGATGCCATGCTGCACCAAACTGGTGGCACGATGACATAGGAGGCGTCCATTGCAGAAAGTCAATAGCTTTTTGATGGAGATGGAAGATAAACAGGTACTTGGTTAGATTGGCTCTGTAAAAGACACTGCTGTGTTAAATTCGTATTGTAAGTGTTCGTGTTGTAGTTTTTGGTTAAAGTGCACTAACTTCTACGGATTTTGACTATGGGCACGGATTCTAAGCTTGTCTTGCCAAGCTTGGGGGTGCAAGTATGATGACTTTCCTTCATGTCTGCCCGAAGTTTGGCACTTTGTTTGTTTTATGCATCATGATTTTAATGTGCTGGTTCATCTTCAAGGGTATTTTCCGTAATTTGACTTCTTACCCTTTGGTATTTCGATTTTTTATTCCTCCATAAACGAGTTCAGTTTCCATGCATTAGTCTCTTAAAGTATGAATATTATGAATGACTATCATCAAAAAATTAGGCTTGATTGATTTTTTTTTGGTCAGGTACAGCAAGGATGATGTTTCTCATTTTAGATCTATATCTAGTTTTTGGCACGGGCTCTAAGAGCTTAAAAATATCCATAGATTAATCCGAATTGGTCTAGTTTTGATTATAGACAGATATGGTTATGGTTTTAGTCCAGGTTACAGGGACTAATCTTGCCTGATTAAATGGCGGAAATTTCTCATCTAAGTTTGATCCTAGTTTAAATTAAATTGGATTTTAATTAAGCCATAAGAAGGTGTATTATGATATTATTTTTTTAAGATAATGCTTGCCCATTATAAATGTGAACCGAGTTTGGGATAAAATAAAGTTTCTGTTTTTTATACTAATAAAATTTATTTTAAAATTTAAATTAAAACAGAATTGTTTAGTAATATATGATATGATAAAAATGTTTTTAATAGATTCAAAATGACTAATCGAAGAAACCGAAAAATGATTTTTAGTTGTCATGTAAGTGATACGTAAATTTATCATTAATAAGTGTCTGAGTGTGTCAAGTGTGGAACATTTGAATATTTAATGTGGAACAATTGAAAACTAAACAAAATTAAAAACCTACTATAATTATAAGCTGAAGCAGTTATTTTGTTTTTGAAGTAAAGTTAAAGAGTAAATATATATATATATATATATATAGTAAATTATTCTAAAACCTTGGAACTTAATTAATGCCATGAAAAATGAGAGACCCAATTATTTTTTAGAAAGTGATGCATATATTATTGGATTTCACCCCAAAAAAATTCAGAGTTGGTTATGCACTTTTTAAATCGAATCCAGTATATTGCAGATCATAACAAGAGTATAAAAGGATTTGGGACTGACTTTCGGAGTTAGTATTTGATATTCAAGTCAGTAAATAACTTCTAAATAATAAGTCAGGGAGAAAGAGAGAAAGTCAAAGGATGGGGAATCCAAAGGATATTTTGTGGGAAGATGAGACATTTTGGAGGGTAATTTCTGAATATCTATTGTGCAAACTAAGTGTTGTTGGAATAAATCTTAGAGATCATTATGAACAGTTAATAACCAGATGTCCTAAACGTTTCTTTAGTTGTAGGAGTGCTAGATGTACTAATCTTGGGATCCTTAGATGCTTTCATGCAGGTTTTGCTATTTATAGAGGCATGAAATTAGTGTATGAGCAGTTTTTTTCATAACAGGATTACACGATCAAGAAGTGGGGGGTTGGAGGCCATTATGTCAACTAATACTAGCCATGATCTGGATCATAGATCATTAGGAGAGCTTTTGATGTTACAAATTGTGGATGGATGGGCATTTTTGATGGGTTATTAACTGAGGATACAAAATTTTGGCCAAGTGTGGGATGTTGATTGCTTAATGAAGTAACCCAACTCCCTTTAACTCATTTCTATGGATCAGCCTCGACTGCTTCAAGAAGTTTTCAGTCACACAACAATCCAGTTGACTGGTCCAAGTCAATCAGACTATGGCTATGACTTGTTTATTGGGCTCCTTTTTTGGGCAATGTGCTCTTACGTTGGCCATTGGTGACCCCATGCTCATTATTGTAGATTCTCCATCCCGCCCATGAGTCAAATTGGCAAGCACGAGTCAGCTTGAATTTTGTTGGATCAAACACTAGCCTTCCAATTCTTGAATCCAAATTTGGACTTCGAGGATGTAAATAGGTCCTCCATGCTGGCCCTTTCCTTGATTCAAATTGTTGCTCCTTCCCAAAGATGTGTTGAGTCATTGGCATTGTTAAATCATGGCTATTACGCCATTCGATAACTGTGCAATGACTAGTCTTTACTGTAGAGGTTCTCTATGTTGGACCTTTACGGCAGCTATGGGAATGGGTTACAACTAGCTAAGTTTGTTGCTTGAAACATAATGTTTCCAGTTTGCTCTGCTGCATATAAAGGGTAAGGCTTGGCTTCTTGGTTTCTGGTTTCATGACATATTGCTTCTCGACTTCCTTTACAAGCAAAGTTTGAGAGGTTTTTTCAATCAAACTTTTTCTTGAGGATCTTCCTTTTGAGTTAGCAGAGGCATTTTTGTGAAGACACATTATGAGATGGTTGTGGTGAAGGTTGTCTTAGTTTCTTTCTTTTAAATACAGAACCATCTTGGTTTCCCTTTTTAGGTGGTACCTCTTGCTAGATTGCCATTGTCTTGCCAAGCAGTTGGTGGTGATCGGTGGCCTGATGACTTCTCTTGTTCTTTGGACTACACCTCATGTGGATGACTAGCGAACTAATGGAAGCCCTAGATGCTACCCATCTAGCTCTCCGGTGCTTGTGGAGTTCTTGGGTTGACTAGTGATGACTGACCTTTGTGTTAGCTCCTCAGGGTGTTGATTTGGGGTCATAATTGGCGGGCCAATCAGTTTATCTCTACAGCTTGGATTGTCCACTTACTCCTATATTAGTGTCCTCAGTCATCGGGGAGGCAATATCTTCCTTGACTTCTTTTGCATGGTGCTATTAAAGGTGAACATAATGACTTGTAGGAGATACTAACCGAATATTCTTCTAGTTTCATCCTTTTTTTCCTTTCTTTTCCCTAGGTCTTAGGCCTGGATTGATTTATTTGCCTGAAGATGTAAATTATACAATTTTTTTAGCAAAAGCTAATTAATGCCAGTTTATTTCGCCTTTAAAAAGAAATAGACTGTTAATTTATCCCTTTTTGAAATTATGCATGTTCCCTTAGAGATACATAATCGTTTAGGATTTAATTGATTAGTTCAATTGTTAAATCACTATGACAACTATATAATTGACAGATGGTTGGATGAGCTTCGATTGTAAGAAACTTGGTTCCTTGAAACTAACAATTCGGTCATTTAATAACCCATGCCTCGCGCTTAATTTTAACGAGCTTAGGATCATTACCTTAGTTGAATTCATGCCTTGAGGAAGCTACCTAATTACCATCCGAGCCTGGTTAGATCCTAACCATCCGAGCTGCAATTGGATTGCTAATTGGCTTGAAATTGTATGCCATAAGTATAATCATGGCTCTTCTTTGTCTAAGGTAATTGAGTCACGGCACATTTAATGCGCATACTTCTCTTAGAAATGCATCCGTTCTTTTCAACCATAATGTGTTGTGACCACTGAATGCCATAGTTATGTAGTGCATCATTTTGAAACTAAATGTATCATTTTACTCGAGCCTAAGTGACTTTCTGGCTTCTCTTGTTTGCCGCCCACTTCTAGGTTTATTTAAGCCAAACAGTTTGAAAATAAATCTCATTCTTAAACAGTTACCTTGGAGATTTTCAAACTTTGAGATCTTCAAACCCGGTCTTCTGCATTTGTCCATGACACCATGTCAATCTAATGATTATGCTGCACTCGACGTTGCCAATATTGCTTTTGTCCTTATACTATCTGATATCGTATCCATTCAAGACAAGTATAACATTTCTCTTGTTATTTCCCACGTCGTTCCCGATCTTAATGGCATTGCTTTGTCTCCACATTGCGAGGGAACTTAGGAAAGTCTTGGATGCATTGAGGATACCTGTCGGTGGCTTCATCCCAATGTCATCCGGTATTTGGTGGCGATGTGCTCTTCTTTAGGTAGCATGTTGCAGAGTTAGACGCCAGTGGTGAAGGCCATTTTTAGATTTATTTAGGAAAACAATCGGATCGCGTTTACTCATCTTTGGGACTTTTGGATTAGTCAGGGAAATTCTGATACTGTGAAGAATTGAAAGGACCCATTCTCATTTGTCAAGGTGTCCGCCTACTGGCCCTTATCCAGTCAATGGAAGACTATGAACATTCCATACTCGGGCATTGTGACTGAGAATGAGGGAACCTTGGTGAAGTCGAAGAAAAGATTGGTCACCAAGCACACAAGGGAAGTGCGTAGGACTCCTGATTTCTTATCTGACATCGCCATGTTCTGTGCTGAGTCTTAGGCTGTTTTTGGTGGGTGACCCAGTTGGTGATATCCCCTATCTTTTAAAGAGGAGAACATGGCTTGTTTTGAGGGCTTCCATGTTGGTGGCCACTGATGAGGACCGTTCCAGTAGTCCTCTTACCCATATCCCAGTGGTACACTAGGTAACTCCACTGATTCAGATTGATGAGTCATGGGAAAGGGAAATTGATGCGATTCTTTCTCATTGTGGGGCTAGTGGAATTCCAGAGAAGAGTTGCAATCTTCCGTCTCTCTCCAATTGGCGTTTTAACTAGTGAGTTTTGTCATTCTTCCCGCCTCCACATCCCATTCTAAAAGTAGAGGATGACTCCTTTAGATCTCTTGCTGCTCTTGCAGCCTCAGCAGTTTTGCACTCCCACAAAGTCCAGCACTCCAGACGAGTTCATTTAGGAGGAGCGAGCCTTGGTTGTATGCACAGGCCCTCCTAATCAGGTGGAGCTCCTAGTGAATCCACTGATCATGCCTCCTTCATCGATTCACACAGTCGATATGCCTTCTGGGTCCCCTGCTTTATCGAGCAGTGGATCAGTCCATTCTGTGGGGGCTTTTGGTGCATCCAATTGGTTTCTCAACTAGTTCCTTTTGCTAGCCGCACATCACGGATATTCTCTTTTGGCCCAAGGTTGCTGATCCTTCTTCCAATTTTCTGCAGGAAGAGGGCCAAGCCCTTACCCAAGAGGTTATCTTGATGGAGTCCTCAGCTTTGCTCGGCTAGGTTAGGGATATGATCAGATTCCTGCAGCAAGAAGTAGCCTGCCTGGCCAGCTCCTTTATCAAACTTGATGTGGTTGAGGCCTAGGCGTCTAGGGCCATTGTCACAGAGGAAAAGGCAGAAGAGTTGGAGAAAGAATTGGCTGAATTGATAAGGAGAATTATGACTGCGAAGGACTAGGCTAGCATTGCTGAGCACTGTGCTAAAGCCGTGGGGGATCGGTAAGTTGTTGCTAAGGCAAAGGCTTCTGTATTCGAAATCTCTACCCGTCCGGATGCAATAGAAATTGAATGTTCAAGCATTCTCTTTTCTATGGCTCACCCTCTAAACGCAAATATCTCATCTTTTACTTTTCATCAATTATTTGTTTGGTTAGAGCTTTACCAATTCGTGTTGAAAGGTAAATCAGAAAGCCAATCTCGTATATTTAAATTCTTATTTTAATTTATATGTTAAAAATTATTATATAGGTAATTAAATATTTACATGTTATGTACAGAAAAAAATAAATCAAATATACCTCAATGTTTGATCAAGCACCCAAAAAAAAAAAACTGAAAATGAGTTAATAAAAGAAAGTGATTTTTTAGTCATTTCTCAACCTCTTATTTTTTTTTATAACTATATTGATGGGTCTATATGCCCATAAAAAACAATATTTATATATTCACATATATGCCCATTTTTATCAAAATTATAGTGGAGAAATAGATAAGAGAGAAAACAATTAAAACGAAATGGGACTTATACCTATTTTTAACATTATTGATATAAATAAATGTATAAGTATATGAATTGTTGGATTTCAATATCCCGGGGCCCATAAATTACGGTCCAAAATGACAGCAACAAGCCCTAAGAGGCCAAGAGGGCTAAGCTGACCGAGAACT
>JAOVVI020011098.1:0-12784 GCA_028571085.2 Nepenthes alata
ATGAGAGGCTATATCCTGTTTAAGAAATAATCTGGCTAAATGAGGAAGGAGAATGGATTTCTGCCAAAGATCATTTCCAGATACGATTAAGTGAAATCCGGAGACAATTCTCGGAGACATTTTTTGGAGTAAATTTAGAAGGAGATGACCGGAGTAGATCGATAAAAGAGGATTTTCATATTAGCCAAGGTTAGAGTCGATGGAATGATAAAGTAAGATAAACAAAGTAGAAATGACCGAAGTAGATGGATTATAGGGCTTCCGAAGAACATTGATGAGATTTCTTGAGTAAATTATCATCAAGACAATTTGAGAAGAAAGATAGTAAAATAAAAATATTGACTTGTCAAGAAAGTTAACCGGAGTTGACTAAAGGCAAGGAATGAATCATTGACCGATTTTAGCTAAAGGTCGGAGTGGCCAGTTATGAGTAGGTGAACTACTCCTACCTACTTCCACCTGCTTGAATTCTCTCAAATTTTCTAAAATTTTATGAAAAAAGAGGACATGAATTAAATATTGATAGTAGGTGATCTACCCTATCTACTCTCACCTACCCCCATTACTTATAAATACTGGATGCTGAGGGGATTTAGGAGCAAGCTTTAGAAGCAGGGGAGTCAGAGACGAACGAAATAAAGGAAAGAATTCCAAACCAGACTGGGTAAGGGAGTTCGCAAATCAAGAAAATGTACCCTACGATTTTATGCATTAGTGTTTTCATATTCTATTAGATAAGTTTCTATGAGAATTATGTTATGTTAATTGCTTTCTATATGTTAGAGTTTGGCCAGAAAATATCGAACGCTTATTCATTTGTATCATTGACAACATTCATGAACGTAACCATGCTCTCTTAAGAACTTCGGGTTTTGGCATGTTTAAAGAAGTTCGGCATTTGCATATCTAAAGAAGTTTGGTATTTCCACATTTTAAAAAGTCTGGTTATTTGTTTATTTGCATGAAGTCTTGTTGTATGCATTATAGAAGAATTTTAGTTATTTGCCCTTTTTAAAGAACTCTGATCATATTTGAATTTCCTCATTGCATTTGAATTTGATATTTCAGTAAATGGAAAAGTTTATACTACATTATGTGAATAAGGTTAACCTGCATGTTTAGTTTGAATGTTTGGATAGTATCAGTCCGTTTATTTGGAAAATTTCATCTGCTGGAAGTTAAGATGAAAACTATATGACCATGGAAAACATGTATAATTCGTACAATAAGTGAAACTCTTTGTTATTCGACTTTTGACATTTGGTAGATGGCCATCGTATGACAAGGATCTGATTAGAGTCCCTGTTAGACTTGTTGTTAAAACTGGATGAAGGATATTGGAGTGACACTTGAGGACTGTCTCTAGGCCATGGGGAAACTTTTGATAACATTTTTAGACTTTGACCCCATATGCTGTCTTAAAGGCATTATCGCCCCCCTTTGGGAGTATAATAGGATGGCACAGCCTTAGATTGTGGGGGGATACACAATCCTTCATCGATGTTGTCCGCTCCTGTCTGGTCCTTAAAGATGAATAAGGTTTTTGCAAGATTTTGAAAGAAAGATGACTAATAATAAACAAAAAGACTTCTGAACTTAAAGTATACCAGTTTCCATGAAAGTGTATTGGATTCATATTTTATACTATTGCATGCAAGTGCTCATGTTTCAGTTTTTTAGATTTTGTTTTGAAGTTATGTACGCATGTTTTCTGCATTGATACCTTACTGAGCTATCGTTCACTCATTGTTGTTTTCTTACTCTTAGATGACCAAGAGTGTATGCCAGACGAGTAATATTAGAGTTGGGCGGTTTGGCTAGGCAGGAGGACGGATCTGGATTCATGTTGCAGTCTTGATCGACTTTATGTATTTTTGGTTATTTTGGAGACTTTGTATTATGACTTCTGCTATATATGTAAACTGAAGGAAAATTATATGCTTCCACTGAAATTATATGGTACAAAAAATTTTGGTTCCTAGTGGCATCTCATATGTATTTGGCCGACTGACCTACATTCATGGCCGGTCAAGAGATGGTCAACCCAGTTAAGGCCGACCGAGAACCTCAGTCGACAAAGATGAGGTTGGACAGGTTGAGGCCGTCTAGCCAATTGTGATCCTATGCATATAAAAAGAAAAGAAATTTTTTAATGCTACAAATTTAATTGCTTTTATGTCCAAACTTAAGACGGAAACGTTAAGTATGATTTTGACGGAGGTCATATGTAGTGGAATATGGTCATTCCGTCACAGAAGACAAGTGCCAAGGCTAGCTTTTCTGTGTGTGGTAGCGCGTCTCTATGCCGGTCAATATCTTGCTCACATAGTAGACCGACCACTGAGTGTCGGAGTGTTGGCGTATGAGGACAAAGTTGAGAGCCACCTCCGACAATGTCAGGTAGATGTATAGCTTCTCTCCGTCCTTGGGTGATGTCAGCAATGGTGGACTGGTCACATACTACTTCAATTCGTCAAAGGCTGTCTGGCATTTTGTAATCCACTAGAATATGTTTACTTTTTTCCCCTCAGAGCCTTAAAGAAAGGCTAGTTCTTGTCCCCTGATTTGGCTAAGAAACGGGACAAGACTGTCAGTCATCCGGTTAGCCTTTCGACATCTTTGGCACTCCACTATGGAGTCATGTCCGTGAGGGCCTTGATCTTCTCTGGGTTTGCCTCAATCCCTCGGTGAGAAATGATGAAATATAAGAACTTCCCTGATGATAGTTTGAAGACGCACTTAGAAGGATTCAACTTCATTTGATGCACATGGAGTACCTTGAAGGACTCGGCGAGATCACGAATATTGTCATTGGTGGTCTTGGTCATGATGAGCATGTCGTCGACGTACACCTTCATATTGTGGCCGATCTGTTTTTGAACATCTTGTTTGAAAAAGGAATTTTTGTCCTAAATTTTACAATCAAGTTTTGATCCGGATAAAAATAGCGAAAGTAGTAAAAATAAAATATTTAATACACGTAAAGAATATTTATTTTTAGATGCTAACGATAATAACAAGCATGTAAAATATAAGAGATCATAAACAATAATAAAAATACATGATTTTTGGTGACCAAGGGAACTCGACACCCATGGTTATCGAGAAAAATCCCCCAGTCTT
Source organism: Nepenthes alata (assembly GCA_028571085.2). Lineage (NCBI taxonomy): Eukaryota > Viridiplantae > Streptophyta > Magnoliopsida > Caryophyllales > Nepenthaceae > Nepenthes > Nepenthes alata. Next base: position 3,124 of record JAOVVI020011098.1, read on the forward strand.
CAACGGCAAGGGAAGTAATGCACTATAAAAATTAACTTACAGACCGGGTGGTAACAACGCCCTAACCTAGCCGACTTACTCCCGTCTTGTGATCCCTACCAAAGAACTCATTGGATTTGCCCACGACAACAAAACTGGACATCTTTCGGTCTTCACATCAATCTTCTCTCTTGAGCCACTTAAATTGCTAAACATAATCGGGTCTCCTTCTTCAACGTACCGATATCTCCAATGAAGGTAGAAGAACAAAAGTGTTTAAATGGTAAATAGAAAGTGTAGAGAAACCTTGTTAGAACATCAATCACAAAGGTGTAGCTTTTGGTTTTTTTAAAGGGAGCAAGATCAATGGAGTATACACAAGTGGGGCACGAAACTGATCTGCAAAGATTCCTATGGTTTTAAAATTATAAGACAAGTATTTATAGATGGCACAAAAATCGCATTCAAAAATTTGCCCGTTGCCGTGGCGCTTGAGCATAGATCAAGCACGTGGTGTGCGCACGGAGGGTTTCTAGAGAAACCCTATGTGCACTCGAGCGTGGGGGCGGCAAGGAACGAGCGGGCCCTTTCGAGATTTTATGCTCAAGCTCATGGAGAGCTCACAGTGAGCGCAATTCGTCGAGTTTTTAGGGTCGAGCGGGTAGAGAGTGTACGGAGAGCATGTGGCTTTAGGATTTTCGGCTCGAGCGGATGGAGAGCGCAGGGACAGCATGGGGCTTCAGAATTTTAGGCTCGAGCGGATGGATAGCTCATGGTAGGCGTGGTATCCCTGAAAGTTGGAACAGACAACAATGGATATATGTTATTGCAGTAACGATCACATAGGGTCACGGAATATGCTAATCATAAAAATTACCCTAACATTGTTCACAAGCCGCTGGTAGGTGGCACTCGTGCTCTTTGGACATCAGGGAATCACCCTATTACAGTAGGTGCCTTGGTCTGTCATGAACAAGGTATACTCTTCGTTCTCTAAGCTCATCCGAATCTGGTTGTAACTCAAGTACGCGTCCATAAAACTCGGCAACTTATGTCCAGATGTTGAGTCCACCAATAGGTTGATCTTGGGTAAAGGGAACCGTCTTTTGGGTAAACTTTATTAATGTCAATGAAATCAACGCACATTCGCTATTTTCCATTACTTTTCTCTACCAGGATGACGTTAGAGAGCCAGTCTAGGTACTTGACTTCTCTGATGAAGCCAATGTCTAATAGCTTCTTTACGTCTTCCCTGATGGCGATCAACTTCTCTACAGAGTGGTTCCTCCACTTCTACCTAATGGGCTTACAATCGGGATCAAGGTCCAACTTGTGAACCATTATTCAGACTGAAATCCCAAGTATGTCAGCAGGGGTCCATGCGATGACGTCAACGTTCTATCATAAGAACATGATCAACTCGTCATGTAGTGTCCTGATGAGTAAGCTTCCAATCTGCATGTACCTCTCCGGTCCTCCAAATTTAATGGGATTAGATCAGTATCCTCACCAAATTGCGCTTGCTGAAGAGCTTCTTTACCTCGTTGGTCAAGTTCTCTTACCGTCTTGGGGTAGCCACCCGGCGTGATCTGGGATATGTAACATGTCCACCTGGTGATTTGGTCACCCAGCACTTCACCAATACCGCATGCTATCAAAAATTTTATCTTAACGTGTAGTATTGAACTGACAACATCGAACGCTGTTAAGCACTGGGGCCTAGTATCAGGTTGTATACAGAATGCAGGTCGACGACCAAGAGGTGAGTATACAACTCACCATTCTCGGGTACGTGCATAGGATGACCTTCAACTGGATTATTCCTTGCACGGCCATTGGTTCGTTGTTAAGGTCATAAAGTGCGCCTTCGACAGGTTACAATTGTCTCTTTTTTAAACCAAATTTAAATAATACATCAAGATAAAGCAAACCTCAAAAACTTTCATTATCAATAAAAACTCATTTCAATTGGTAGTCGACACCACCGTCTTAAATGAGTGCGGATACAACAAGGAGATTTGCATGGGAACGATTACATGGCTCAGGTTATTATCGCTAAAGCTAATGGTGTTATCTTATGTGCGCTATTTCTTTCGTTCAGCCTGTTGCTCTTTGCGATCCACCAAGGTCTTGGCCAACTGGGCTGCGATCATATTGATCACTCCGGCTGCGACCCAGTTCTGGGGTGGGGAAGGCTCTTGTCCTTCCTTGCCTGAGGTTCAAGGATTTCGCCCAGTGTTCCTGACAAACCTGGTGAGGTGGCTCCTCCGAATGAGCTCCTCGATCTCCTGCTGAAGTGCCTTGTTGTCTTCCATGGAGTGTCTAGAAGATTGATGGAAATCGCAGTGCTTGGCTCAATTACCTCCCTCCGGTTTCTTAAATGGTTTTGACTACTTAAGGAATTTCTTTCCACAGATTTGTATGAGGACGTTAGAGCGCATATCGGTCAGGAGCGTCATGTTGATCGACACCTAGTCCCTCTGTTCTGGTGCTCTAGTCATGTGCTGCTTCCAGTGGGAGTGATCACCGCCGTGGTGCTTCCTCTTTCCCACAGTTGGGGAAGGATGAGGCTGTTCAATCCACTTGGGACGCTTAGCCTCGTTGGCCTCTTCTGCTGTTACATACACCCTGGTGATAGATTTTGCCTACCAGAAGGTTTGTGAATTCTTATGCATCAGGTGCCTAAAGAACTCCCCATGCATTAAGGCAGAGATGAAACTGCAAGCTTCATCTCATCTATAAGCCTGGGGATTCTTCTTGCCTTTTCAACGAAGCGGTCCAAGAACTTTCGTGGATTCTCTCCTTCCTTTTGCTTGATATAGGAGAAATGCCAAGGCTTCTTCTCTTCTCAACGGCTGGAGGCATATTGTACCAAGAAGAGATCAAAGAGCTCTCGAAAGCTCTGGATCAAATCCGATGAGAGACAATGGAACAAGATGCGGGCGTCTCCCTTTAGCGTGAGAGAGAAGCAGTGGCACATCGTTATGTCTTCTAACCCTTGTAGGCTTAGATGAGTGCGAAAATGATTGAGGTGGTCCATAGGATTAGTGCTTCCATCATAAGAGTCAAGGGTCGGCATCTTAAACTTGGCCGGTATGAGACAGTTCAAGATCTTTGCCGTGAAGGGAGATCTTTCCAAATCCATGGCATGTTCGTCATCCTTGAACACGCGTTTTAGGATCTTCTCCACTCTAAAATCTGAGGGGATGGCGTCACCAGTTCATTTGGAGTTGAGGTAGGTTCTCAACTCCATCTTTTCTCAAATCCTGGAGGCTCCCTCCTGAGCCTGAGGGGAGGCATCCGCCCAAGAATATCGAGGATTCCTTCGTTCTGGACTCTCCTCCAGAGCCTTGTTGTCCAAACGTTCTTCGAGCCTAGAACGGCTTTGGGCGTGTGAAGCCTCCAGAGCCTGAGTGTTGCTCGGCCTCCTGGCCCTCTTAGACGACTTCTTTTTCTTCTGGCCTCCTCTTCTGGAGGCCAGAGTAGGGACTGTTGCGGGTGGAGCCCTCTGGTGCGCGTTTTCTTAGCCGGCGTAGAGCATTTGGAGTATTCTGTTTATATTGTTCATGTACTCTGGAAGATTTTGGGAAAAGGGTGCTGGCACACCTTTAACCACCCCGTTGACCTGGTTACCAACTGAGTGGTTCCGGTCATGTGTGGTCGTGTTTCTAGCGGGACCACTAGCTTGCGCTCTTGTGTTCACTATTTTGATTGATGAATCTAGGCTAGAGAGTGAAACTGAGAGAAGTAGTAGAAAAAAAGGTTAGCCTTTTGTAAGCTTCCCACAAACGGCGCTAATAATCGGTCTTGGATCCAAACTTTGAACCGATTCGGATCAAATTATTCATTTGAGTCCTGCTCCATCCACTGAGTCTAGATACTACCCACCACAACTACAAATAAGAGGTCAGGTGATGGCGAAAGGTTATCCTACTGTAAACACTCCGATACTCAAGTCAGCAAACAGCCTTTGAATTAAAAAGGTGAAAGCAAAGAATATAAGAAAATATAGAGTGTTTGAGATGGGTGAGTACTCATGTTGAGAGAGGCTTTTTTAGCTCATAAAAAGCATTGGCTCTAAGCACCGTGTTCACTGGGAACGTAGTGACAAAGAGAAAGAGGGCATTTTGTAGTCTAAAGGCGTGTGTGCTTTTTTGTAGAGAGCTTTTGTGGGCGAATGAGAGCGTGCCTTGGAGTGAGGACTCTATGACCTTTTATTGTCGTTGTGATGCAATGCCTTGCTTGTGCAGAAGGGCTTGATTCCCACGCTTTGTTGGGATCGCTACCTTTTCTGGCATGGAGCATTTATGATAGTAACGGTCGTTGCTTTCCTTCTGTGTTCTATAACTATTAGGGTTTACTGTAGATAGGAGGAGGATTCTAGTTCTTTCCTTCATGAATACGCATTGAATCTGCTAATGACCGTTACAAGTGATAATACCTTCTATGGAGAGCGTGAGATCAGCAGAGAGGATCGTTGCTGGTCGGTGACGGTCGAGTGAGCTAAATTAGGTCTGGCCCACTTGAGGCGTAGTCTTCAGACAGTCCACTGGTCTCGACTCTGGCCAACGGAAGCGTTGACCGTTTCATGGGCAAGTCGCTCATTCTTCTTTTGGGCTTTTCATGGCTCACTTAGACTTTCGTTTGGTCAGCGGTGGGTATTAACCATCCAGTCGTAAGTCAGCCATTGTGGATCCGGGCCGTTCCTTTTCCTTAGGCGAGTCCATTAATGCCGTACCCATCAATTACTTGCTTTATTAAAAGGTTCAAACAAGGAAAATTGAAACTCAATTAACAGCTATTTCTCATATAGAATAATTTTTTGGTTGATAAATTTAGCAACCATCAAATAGGAAGAATTGGCGACCTAACCCCGTATAAAGTGAGAAATCATAAGAATCAAACGCCAACTACAATATCTTTGCACCTTTCTTATACTCAATATTTGATGTATATTTAATTTTCTATCTCCGGCATCTCTTGACCATCAACTTATGGAATATATAAATTTAAGATCTAGAGTCATATGGATTTGGATAGCCCAGAAGAATTAGTAATAGTCGGATTGAATATCTGTGCCCAAATGCCAAAGGGTCGCACGTTTAGGTTGAGTGATCTCAAGAGTAAACCAAGGGAAGAATGAAGTAACCGGGAACAAGAGTAACCAACAATCAAAATGTTATGGGTTTTATGAATATAGTTTATGAAGAATTATTGATTCTCTAATGGCACAATTTCGGGACTACATTTAATTAAACCCGTCAAGAATTATACTTAAACATTTGTTAAATTGTTCTTTTATATTTTATTCTATTTTAGTTGCACGTGATGATGTTATAATGAATTATTATACTATTCCTTTTCTGTTAGCTCTCATGTTTGGTTTCAATTGACATAGTTGGACTTTTGTTATATGTAATTGGTAGTGGCTACAGTAATGGAGGAGATATTTTCCTTTTGCTCTCCACTCTACTTTTCCTCTATCTCTCTCTCACTTCCTGTCTCACTCTCTCTTTCATTGTAGTCTTTCTCTCTCTCTCTCTCTCTCTCTCGAAAGCTCACTCTCTCGAACCTTTCCTCTAATTCCCTTTTCTCTCTATTAGAACTCCCCTACCCCCTTTTGTCTATCCTCCCTTCTTCCTATTTCTTCTCTACTTTTAACTTCCTTTGCTCACTTTACAGGTTTTGCCATTGGAACACGTATCATTTGACACTCTCGTTGAGATGAAATGGCAGAGGGCGTGACGAACATGTACAAGGCTCTCGAAGACTATATCGCTAGACTTTCGCAAGAGTTGAAGAAGGTCGTTGCGGCCGTACAATAACATGTAGTAGGTATCGCCTCTAATATTTCCACTATTGAGCATATTTAAAAATCCTTTGTTGAAAATTTTCATTTCTTGTCTCAAATTAAGAAACAACCGCTGCAATCCGTAAATCTATCATTGCTTTCCAACCACTACTTCGTTCATGACGTCTTCAACTGTAATTTCACAATGCAGTTTCAAACCCTACCCTTATCACGACATGCATCACTTGATTTTCAAATCGCTACTCCAGTTCAATTTCTAAATAGCAGTAATGATGATATCGGATGCTCAAATTTTCATTGCCTGCCGCCCTCCAAGCAGCTATTACTCACCCTGGAGGTACTACTGAGATCTCCTTCTTCCTCAATGTTTCTTTCGAAAGTTCATGCAGAAATGGAAACCCACTATAAGCTCCTATTATTGAAGCTTGTGTCATCACCTAAAGCCACGAGTATGGCAAAAATAGGGGAGTAAAAACTAGATTCGTGTTGACCCCATTTTCCATATTCACCACTTACCCAACCACCCACTAACACCAACTCAACTCTGTCAAAAAACCCCTCTCGTCCAAGCCTTTCTCCCAAATTGCCAATAAAAAAATTCCTTGTCGAGTACCCTAAAGAAGATGGCTCTGGCTAGTTTTTAATGCCCAAGGTAGACATCAAGTACCTTGACCCAAAATTTTAATCATAACTTCCTCAAGGGACAGATTTTTTGCTGCGAGCTTCAAAAGTTTCTCAAACTATTTCCCTCCTTGTAATAGAAGGCTACTTTGTTCCTTCAACTTTGAGACTACAGGAGGTATGTAGTGTAATCAGAGTTCACCTCAATACATTTCGGCTTTTAGAAGAGAAATTAATTCCTCTATTGGTTGATAAATTTGGTTGGTGTATTTGGGATACACTCTACTTGCCTGTCGATCTTATTAGTGTGTGATTTAGAGAAAATGAGTTTGCCAAGGGCAGTCTCATTATCGATGATGGCTAGCAAAGTGTCAGTTTAGATAGTGATGGCCTACCTCAGGATGTGAAGAGTCTGATCCTGGCACCCAATTCTCAATGCTAGACACTTTCTGCATCAGCTGGAGTTACTAATTGGTCTAATTTTGATGCCACAATAGAGAAGCTGAAGGAAGAATTGGATGAGTTGGCGGGTGAAAGACAAGTGCCACCATCAGCTCACAGATGTGGAAGTTGCTTCTGCAAAGCTGAAAGTTATGGAATGAAAGCGTTTACAAAGGATCTCTGAAACATGTTCCAAGGGTTGGATAACATTTATGTCTAGCATGCTCTTTGTGGTGCTTAGGGTGGCGTTTGGCCTAGAGCTCCGGGACTTAATGGGATTATGGATGACCTTTACAGTTGACAAAATAAGAGATGAGGCACACCTAACAGTTGATTTCAAGTACCTTTATTCTTTGTTCAATGTCGTCATGGAGAGTAATTTGTGTTGTTTGATATGCCAATATGTTACATATGTTTGTATGGATGAAAGTGACGTAACTAGTGATCCCGTTATTACTTTTTTGCTGGATGAGGTGGTGGTCAAAGATTGACGCAAGCTTGTATGGGAAAGAAAATCAGCTACAATTCAGCGTGCATGGCCTGAATAGGTGGATTACTCTATGGAGCTAGTGAGACTGGATAGTTCCACACTGTTTCTTGAGGATGCATTGTTGAATCTTGAGACAGAGAAGGGACATGATCAGGAAATGGTGGTTGAATTAGAAATTTCATCCTCGCAGAATGATAGAGGCTCATCCTTCTTCAAATCTAAGCTAGAAGGTTTGACAGGATTTCATCCTTTTTGAAAATTTGAGGGCTGTTGTTGACATATTTTTTTTATACGGACGCTTTGATGTGTAATTGCTATGCAAGCAATTTTTCTGTATTACTTGTTTGCTCAGAATTGAACGGTACCTGATGAGAATTGGAGGCACATTTTGGATGATTTTGCTCCTACTTTTAATATAACTAAGCATTCTATATTAGAGTCTTTTACTTTCTATCTTCTGGATGCTCACACAAACGAAGCTCTTAAGGAAGCTTGCCATCTTCTTCTAGAGATCTGATGTCCGGATTCTCATCCTATGATTGCAAAAGTCTTGCTAGAAAGACAAAATCCAGATGCAGCTCTTATGTTCTTAAGATGTTGTGGGAAAAATGTCGGAGCTAAGTTAGTCTCTCTGGGGGAGGCTGTATCTGCAGTTCAGGTGAGAATGGAATGCGGTTTGTTGACCGAGGCATTCATGTATCCAGAACACTTTATGCACAAGAATCAAAGAGAAAAAAAGTGAAGCATCAGGCACCGATGGTTTCTTCTCATAGTTTAAAAGCTGACTTAAATACTCGGATGGATTGGGTGGATGTTTTAGTCACAGAAATAAATTATCTTTGTATACAAAGGAATTTGGTAGATAGAATGATAGAGTTGCCTTGGAATTCTGATGAGCAGAATCATCTTCACAAATGCCTTTTGGATTATGCCATTGACGATCCTTCTACAACTATTGGAAGTCTTCTTTGTTGTATTCTATCTACAGCGATATTGTTGTGTGGAGGCAAACCCTAGCAACGCTGTATTAGAATTCCCGTAGAAGTTTTTAGTGTAGACTCCAAGTCCATTAAGCCCATAGTGTCCTATCGTAACTGCATCAAATATCCTTTTCCTTATCTATCAAAAGACACTGCCTTAGATCAGACAACCGCTAGCAGTGACAGTGACATCAGTAGCAGCTAGTGATAACTTGGTGCCACCATCACAACCACAGAGATTCCCAGCAGTAGGAGTGTGAGGTTCCGGACATAAAACATAATAAATAAGAGGTAATTAATATAATAATAATAATCAATATTAGATCTATTGTATGCGGAAGTAAATATATCGAAAGTAAAAATCAAGGGAAAATTGGGCTGCTGTTGCTGAAGTGCATCCCAACAGTACTACGTCTGCTGTGCGCTTGAGCTTGCACTTGAGTGCAAAATCCAGTGGTGTAGCGCTCGAGCACGGCCGGGCAGTGAGCCCGCGTTCGCTGTACGCTCGAGCGCCAGACCATTTTAAATACGCGACTTGCTTCGAGATTTTTTATTTTTCCCACGAACAAAACCCTTGGAGAGAGAGAGAACAATGAACAGAAGAAAGAAAGGAGGAGATCAAGGCCATGAAATCCGAATCCGTCTGAGAGCTAGTTACAAAGGTTATAGATCGAGTCAAGGCAAGTGCTCTCATACTCTTTTTATCTTCTCTTTTAATTTTTATTCATTTTCCATCGAGTATTATTGTTCCGATACCTACCCAAATTATGAAAAATATATAACCCATGATTATTACTCAATGTATCTATGGTTTATTGTCCATTTTTACCCTCTGTTTGACCCAGTTTGGCTTTGCCAAACCCTAACCCGTAGCCTTCTTGGGTTCTCTCATTTTTCCTTTGATTAAATGTCAAAATGACTCCAAAATATGAATTATTATGTCCTAATTATGCATATACTTTGGCCGGGTATCCGAATTCACAAGTATTGACTCGTTTGCGTCGTTCGGACGCTCTAAAACGGCCCTAACATTGTTCATCCGAGAATAAATATAATATTTGCATGCTCCTATCGTAATAAATTGTTATGTGAGTTATGACTAGTTATTTATGTGTAATTTTAAACCCCAAAAATATATGTTTGTGCTCCGTTTGTAAAAAAAAAAAAAATATTCCGGAGGACCCTAAAGTGAAAGTTTGTATAATGTGGTAAGGAGCTTTAACCCTCCCAATGCAATATGACATTTGTGTATTCGAATTGACTTGAGAAAAGATTTAAGTCCAAAGGAAAGAACGTAATCGAATTTGTGATCGTATATGTTGAAAAAGCATTTTCTGT
>JAOVVI020011099.1:0-12784 GCA_028571085.2 Nepenthes alata
GAATAAACTTTGATTTTAATTTTCCTTTCAATCCAAATTTTGAGACTTTTTTTGATGGAGGTACCTTTAAAAATATAAGATCTCTAACATTAAAACTCAACTTAGTTCTCTTACAGTCGGCATAACTGTTTTGTTAAGTTTGAGCAACTTGAAGCCTATTGTAAGGATCGAGATTTTACTATTCATAATTCAATAAACTAAATTAATTTATATAAACTTGATATCAATGAATAGTAAAATTTTATAAGTCAAGAACTCACACCGAAATGGAATACAAATTTATTGGATGAAACCAATATAACTAATGATATGAAATTAATTTGGTTAATAAATTCTTAAATTAATTAATGATCAAATTAATTTTGGTTGACTATAAGATAACTCGGTTACTAAAATTATACCGAATAATAACCAAACTTGGATCAATTGACCGAATATAGTACAAATTAAGTTAATTGAGAAAAATTATGTATATTACAACCCAACCCACAAACACATACTCAGCTGAATTCCCAAAATTTAGCAAGGAGAGTTGTTGCATAAGCAGTAGCTAACAACCCCAATTCCATGCTAATCTTCAAAATTTCCATAAAGAATTTGATCCATACAAGGCCTAAGAATATCCTACACACATGGAAACACCCAAATACACACACACATAGCTAAAAAATCATCAAAATTCAGCAACGGACCCGACTTTAGCAAGCTGTGCATGGCAGCTCAATTTTTCTCTCTTTTTACCAAGTAGTTAATTAATTAAAAAGTAAAAAATGGCATAAATGAGAAGAGACACATGAGGATGATGAGGGACTAAAACATATTAAAAAACAAATGAAACACAAACTAGTGGCTAAAGGAGGGAGCAACATATGAATACCTTTTGCATGGCTTAAGTAACCAAGAGTTTGCCACCTTATGGGACTTGTGGCAGCTTCTAATTAAATGAAGGATGACTAGGCACATTGAAAAAATGATAAATAAAAGAAAATAAGGAAGAAAATCGGGTGAGGTAAGAGGAAAAATTGGTGAAATTAGAGGAGCAAAAACAGAGAAGGAAAACAGAGTCTAGAGAAAGGACTCGGTAGTAGCTCTAAGTTCATAACTGAATATAAAAATATTTTTAGGCAAAAACTCCTCTTTCTCTTTGAATTGTTGTTAAAAATGTGTAAAATTTAGCAATATGTCAAATGAGATTTTGTTGCTAAACTCTATTGTACCATGCTGATATCAAAATTTTTATATACCTTATTTGATCGATTCATATCATAAAATTTTTACTGAATATATTTTAAGATGTTAGTTAAATCACTATATTTTTGTTTCTGAAATAATCCTTGCCATTACAATACTAGAATAGAAAAAATTCGGAAACATGCATCATGAAGTTAGTTCTATAACGTGTTGTTATGCTTTTTGATATGCTAATTTTTACATACTGTCAATGGCCGATTTATCTCATAAAAATTTTAGGTAAGAAACTTTAATATGTTAGCTAAATCATTATATATTTTTTTAGAATAATTCTTCATGAAACCGGCTGGTATAATGTGTTAAATGTTGACTGGCAGTTTGAACCGAGAAAATTAGGGGCTCGCTGTTGGTGCTGATTTTCTTCACATTTTTGATCGATTCAAACTCTATAAAAATTTATATAGTAACTTTAATAAACCGTTTAAGATCTCATAAAATTGGAGTAAATATATCTCTTAAAAGCTGACTAGTTCAGCCTTGAAAAGATTAAATATCACTAAATTGGCCAAATTTTACTAGAATGTTGAATTGGCACCAAAATCGGTATATAACTTCGAACCGAACATGAATAAATTTGGAAAATTCATATGTGCCAATTTAAAATTATGTGCTGACTCAAAATATATATGAACAGTAATTTTGTATGGTGATTTAATCACTAAATTTGGCTTCACATTAATAACAGGACTAAATTCAGCAATTATACTAAAATTGGTAGTTTGAAAAAATTAGGCCGAACCGGCCTCCATCCAACCACCAAACCAGCTCAAAATTGGTCACCAATTAGGTGAGACCTTTATTAAGATTGTGTAAAATTGGCTCAAGAAAGTAGATTGAAGGGACCATTGAATCGGATCTCCAAATGAGAAGCAAAACCCACCCCTGCATCCTTGCTGATGTTAATGCAAATTTGGCAGTCCACTTTGGTAGACTGAACCGGCCATGAACTAGTTGAATCAGTTATCGACCTAGACAAGTCATCTAGTATAAGTCTAAAGTATCACCATGTAAAACAGTTTTCGAAAATACCTTGAAATGGCCACTGAACCTGACTCTTGAACCTAATGCTGAGAAATTGCAGCTACGAAATTGAGTTGAACTGGCCCTTAAAACCGGCCCAACGGGCACCCAAACAAACTTAGAATATTAAGATAATGTTAAAGTAACAACATGTAAAATTTGACCTAAATTGGCTATGTTAAAGTAATAAACTTAATCATTTCTTGGAAATTTTTTGAAAAAAGAGAGAATGAGAAAAGGAAAAGACAGAGAAGAAGAAAGAGGAAGAAGAAGGAAGTGAATGTGACGAAGAGAGAAGAAGAAGAAGCAAGTCTTTCGTAAATCTAAATATGGGAAAGTATATCTAAATGATTTCTTTTTTTATTATTTAACTTTTTAAAAAAATCATGTCATATTTTGTTCAAATATCCATACATGTCATTTTTCCCGACTTCATTTGAGATTATGTTGCAGGCATGTTTGTTTTGCTTCATTCATATGATTTTGAAGTTTTGTACCATAATTTAAAAATAATGTATTGAAATCCTTAAACACTTGAGAAATTATCTGTACATATCTCTTTTATATAAGTGTTTGGTAAGAACTCTATTTTGTTATTGATAAAAATAATTTATTTTCCAAATATAAAGAGGAATTAGTATATTTATTTTTTAATGTAGAGTTTTTTATTTGATTAAATAAAAACTATTATAAAAAATTGATAAAATATATTCTGACATACCTTTGCATAATATTTACAAGTTGACAAGTCAAAAAAGTAAAATTTGATTTTGAATATAGCAAATAATATACAGTTAGTTTACCCACGAGTTGTGAATGATGGCGTATGGCCTCAAGTTATGTAGAAATAATCATAGCTCCATGTTTGATATTCGATCATTGTTAGCAAGGCCATAGTCAATCTTTAGTTCTTTTATTGCTACATAAATTTTATATGTTTTATCAATTTTTAGACCTTTTTGGTATTTTAGCTTTCGATCATTATTATTATCCTTTTATATGTTTCATTTATGATAATTCGTATATATATATCGTCATACTTTATTGAGTATTAAACTCACTTGTGCCATCTTTTGTTAACTTTTCAGATTAACAGATATGGATATCACTTGTAAGGATTTTAGATTTTGGGAGGGCATTCCTAAATTATTAGTTTGAGTATGATATTATCTTATGTTGGATGTTTTGATGTAATAACGTATAGATTAGCTTTTGTTGAGTTTTAAATTTTTGTGCCCGGTGTCATTAATACTCTGAATTTGATATTTAAGCAAATTAGATATTAGTTTATGAATGCTTGTCCTTATTTCTAAATTATTTAGGATCAGGTATTAACTTATCCTGAAAGCACTTTAAGATATAACTTTTGGATCTTGGGCTTGTCATTTATTATTAAAATTGTCTAATGGTATCACCTATAAGGTCGAGTCTCAGCTTGGGTTAAGTTTTGATTATTAGTTATTTAATTATGCATTTCAAGTCACAATTTGTGAATTTTGTTAGATATGCACGATTTAAATATAAATTTAGTATAGATTGATTTAATGTTGTTATGCTAGCATGGGTTGTTTTCATAAGATGTTTCATTTTGTTATTTTAGGATGTCAATCATTTTTTTAATTTAATTAGAGTAAAGATTCAGCCTTCGTGATTTCAGCTTTGCATACTATCATTTAAAGAATGGCCTATATTACGTATATCTTACTTTTGTTACCATCCTCAGAAGGTGTTGTGTACCAAACCGAGGAATGATTTGTCATGAGATATGATGTGAAATTTATGGAGCCCACTAAGGCACAACTTCTCTAAAAGGTCTAAAGTGAACGAGGGATGGCCAATGAAAGATAGATTGAGGATGGTACCATATCTTTAAAAGATGGAGGCCAATTTTTCTTTATATTTCAACCATCCATTTTTAAATAGATGATTATGATTTATTAATTAATTTTAACTAATTTTTTATTTTTTTAAAAAATAAAAAATTATAAATATTTATTTAAAAATAGACGGCTTAAATTAGGAGACTGTGAGGACACTGTCTCTTTTTAAAAAAAGAAAGTTTCCTCACTTAAATATTTTATATTTCTATTCGGTTTAGATCCCATTCATAAATAGTCTACTTCAGATGTTATAGTTTAATTACTTTCACTACTGATGCATTCCTAGATATGGATTACTGCACAGATTAGGAAGCCACCTGATCCTTCCTTGTGAGTTGAATTGAAGTAAGTCCAATCTCCATACCTGATAATTTAAATCCAACACACCAGAATAGACATATAAGAGGTCAAAAGATGATGAGACTCACTATCCGATATATCATCCAATATTTAAATCAGAAATCTATCTCAACAAAGTAGAAATATAGGAAGATGGAAGGAATGGGTTAATGCATGTTAGAAATGGGTGATTGAGCGTCGTGAAGGATTGAGCTCCAAGATATGCGCTTAACGGAGGAGCGACTTGAGAAGTAATGTACTCGTTGGTAAAGTGGTTTGAGAGGATGCAGTTTGATGCTTCAGAGATGCTTGAAGATAGGAACTCTCCATCTCCCATTTCTCACTCGGGAGAAGAGGGATTTATAGAATTTAAGCCGGTATAGCCTTCATTGGCTCTCACAACTAACTTTCACTGACTCCATGGATCGACTGAGCTCTTTCCTCAAGCATGCCATGGGGCAAGTATGACAATCATGGCTTTTTATTGAAAACATTGGAGGGCTACATTTGCCCTCCTAGAGTGATACCCTACATGGATAGATGCCTTGCAAATATTAATTTAGCTATCGGGACAGCTGTCCTGGCCACAAGTGGCAGGCTCTCCTTGCCCGTTCATGCTGTATTGTTAGGGTTGTAGATGGCCATATGGGAGGGGCAATCATGGGCATCACACTACACGCAACCATCATCACCCACTTTTCGCAGAATGATTCTAGGTCTACCCGTTAGAACCACCCATACTATTACTTGGGCCTTCGTCTTGATAGATTGCGTGATGGGCCACTGTGATTTGGGCTTTCATGCTGCTGATGCTGCACTTCCAAGTATTTGGTCTCAGGTGGGCATTTGCTAGGCCATTGCTTCCTCTTTGGGTTGTACTCTAGGCCAACCCAAGATCTGTCAGACCCATCATTAGCCTTCCAAGTCGAGAGGCCTGACTCATCGACTCTCGGTATGTTCATCAAAGGGATGCAAGCTATAGGCATGCCCGTGTGCTCCTTCCATAGGAATTCTGTGGATTCACTGCTCATTGGAGCAGGATTCGATTCACTGTCTCAACCAGGATTTGGGGTGATACTCGACTCCCGACAACTTTTTGTCATCAGTGTTATCTTCTTGGTTTAATGATGGTCAGCCCCCTTCTAGCTAAAAATGGAGGGGGGCCCTATCCCTTGCTTCACGAATTGTCTTCACCAACCAAGCAGTGTGAGAATTCAGGGCTAGCATGGAGCCTATGAAGCCATTGGTGGGCATACAAATGTTTGAAGTTGAGGATACCCTTAAATTCTGCCATAATTCCCCTCTTTTAAATGGGATGCCACATTGGTTCCCCTCTTTTGCATCCAGCCTAGGCCTAAACTTGTACTAAACGAGTGAAGGCCTGAGTTTGGGCTGTTGCGCACTCTAGTTAGCCCTCTTTGGTATTGATTTGAAGTTGAGGTGTCTTAGGCCTTGGAAGGGAGATGCTGGCACCCCAACCTATTTCAAAGAGACACCATTCTTCTATGGCTCTTGGGAGGACTACCGGATGGTTGGTAGCCTATGATGGGAGCCTTTTATTCTTTACGTCCACTTTGAACTAAGTCATTGTCGCTGCCTCGGAGACTTTTATGGGTTTTGATGGACGGCTTCGAGGTGGTCACCCTCGGGTGAGGGCTTTGTTTTCCCTTCCTTGCTAGAACAACTAGAGCCTCTTGTATGCTCCAAATGTAGTTTCATCCTCTCACCAGGGTAGTCAGCAAAGACACTTGTCTCTTACAAACATCCCTGAAGAATGGTTGGAGGATCATAGTTTGGTTGCTGCCCCCTGTATTTTATTTTTCCTTTTGTGTTGTACATCTGTTATTGAAAGCGTGTACTTTGTAAAAGTAATTAATAAATGAAATTACCTGAGTATTACTTATCTTTACATAATGTGGCTCCAATATTCTTGTATATTTTGAATAGTTTGTGCTCTTTACTGTTGTTTTTCATTACATGATTTTGATGAACCGACAGTCTGAACTACTAACAACCAAACCTGACACGATCCATCCCGGGCACTCGGCTGGGACGCACATCATTCCGATCAATCTTTGGGTTCTCAAGGCCGTCAGTTTGCCATTTATGGGGTGACGTCACATTAGGGCATTGTTACTTGTGTGGCGCCACCGACCATTTTATGCAAGTACTTGGGCTGCCAGCCATTCGTGGGCTACACAGGGAGGTGTCACGTCAGGTGTCAAAACTGACCTAGTGGGTTGAGGCGCCATAGCACTCTATGGTGCGAGCACGTGTCACGGCCATCATGGGGATGCGTCTCTTGGATTCCTCATGCTTTTCCGTCTTAGGGCTAGGGTTTTGACTATTTAAGCACTAGCTCCTGCTAGTTCTACACCTTTTCAATCTTCGAATCACTCTGACCCAATCCATTTTTTAGTTATCTCTCATCTTCATGGCTTCTCAGGGCATCGCCACGATTTTGTCCATTCTAACCTATAGGGATGTGGTGTCATTGTATGAGAGGTAGAACATCCTCAGTAGCATTCCTTATGCTCTTCCTGAGGTCGATGATACGACTTGCGTAGGGTTTATCACCATTTATAAGGAGCTCCTGAAGGCCAGTATTTGCATCCTATTCGTGAAGTAGTTAAACGAGATCCCCAGGGCGCTAAAGATCCCCATGGCTTGCCTCTATCCGAACGCTCTTTTATACATTGTCTCTCTGTGCATTTTTTGTCACACTAAGGGACTTTCTCTGGACGATCGGGGTGTGGAAGTGATCTTACGTCTCAATCAACACAACAACTGGATCTCCTTCATCCCCCGACCTAGGTACAAAATAAGCGAGGGAACCCTAACCCGATGAAGAACTTGAAGGACCGTTTCTTCTATTTAGCAGTTGGCTTTGAATGGCGCATCTCTAACAGGTGGAGCAAAGCTAACTGCATCTACACCGATGACATTCTGAAGGAAGGAGAACGGATGGCTCTTGGGCTGGTAATATTGGTTGAGGACAACGTCGCCAACTTCTTCCACATGGGTGACTGGCTCACCAAAGAGGCATTCGAGAGAGTCAAGTGGGAGGCAATGGTGGAAGGAGATGATGAAGATGTCCCAAAAATGCCTCTTCGCCTCAACAAAAGAAGGCAGAAAGATTCGGTCATCTGCGACTCTCGTAAAGGGTTATCTGGTGGAGTCGAGCCATCCTCTCCCCCTCTGCTCATTTTGGAGGAAGTTAGAAAATTTGAGGCCATCTACGAGAAGGTGTCTCGCCAACCTGTGGAAGAATCTTCATGTCTAGTGGTTGCCGATGAGCCTCCGTCCATCGCTATCGGGGATGTCAATAGTCCTACAAAGGTTGGACCGGTCGAGCTAATCAACATCGTGGCAGCGACTGAGGATGATATCCTAATCTCTATCCACTCGTTGTTTGAGGGGTACGTCTCTATGCCTCTTATTTTTGTTAGGGAGGCGGTGCAAGTTGGATGAGCTGTGGAGGAGATGGTCGTGAGTGAGCCAAAGATCGAGGTTGCCAAGGACATCATGTTAGTGAATGGCGAGTTTCATGGGAGATTGGACCCCGTCCCTTATTCGCTGCCCTTCTTGGACCTAGTGGAGCTTTCTGCCACATCTGCCGTAGGAGCGGATGACACCAAGGATGGCAATCAAGGTGAGCCCGCACAGGCTCCAATCTTGACCGAGTATGACATCCCTTCAGTTGGTGTGGAGCCAAGAGCCGTCCGAGCAACCAAGACACATGTCGAGATTGATCCTAAGGATGGCACTGCTCAAGAGGCGTCCCAGCCAGAGTCAATGGCGTCTACGGGCCAGGAGAACCTGGGTGCTTTGCCTTCAACTTTACTTTATATGACTCCTTTGGAACTACCTGTGGAGGAGTGGTCTTTTACGGAGGTACAGATCTTGCTATCTCTGCTTTCTCACCCCTACTATTTTCTTCATTTGACCGCCTGTTTTTTGCTTGTAGCCACAAGAAGGACTTCATCTCATAGAGGCTTGTCTCCGCTAGTGGGATGCCATGATGCGCTAGCAGGACGTTGAGATCTTGCACTTGTCATAGGTGTGCATTGATTTGACCACACTCAAAGAGATGGAAAAGCAGGTGGCTTGCCTCAACCTTGAGCTATTCGAACTTAGGAAGAGATCTCAAGAGCTCACAGAGGAGAAGTCTCAGGCCCTAAATTGAATTGCCTTTCTCAAGGATGAGCTCTATGGGGCCAAGTAGCACCTTGCTAAACTTTTGGGCCTATGTTTGCAACTTGCAGATGAGCTGAGAGTTCAGATTATCCCCGGAGAGATTGGGCCTCTATTGAGAAGTAGGTTTTTGGATGGTTTTTTCCTCTGTAGGTGAATCATGTCTCTACTTGCTTCTAACTTTCCTTTATGGTACCCTAGGAACGCTAAAGCACTGCACAGGTCAAATTAGACAGATTTATTGGGGTCGATTATGGAGCTTCCACCACATCCATAAGGGTGCACCGCCTCTTAGAAAAATGACTATACATAGGTAGGTTGCTGCACTTGATTGGTAGTTAACATGCCTTCGTTGTACATATCAATACTTTAATAAACAACTAGATAATTTATTGGCCATTGTTTCAGATGTTTTTGGTTATACAATGATCTGTTATTGTCCCATGATTGGTTATGTTTGCTGACTAAGCATTATTGCTATCATCGTCGGGCTTGGTAAGGACGCAAGGGTCTAATTTTGCTCGGTCCTATGAGAGGAAGTCATAGCACCTTGAATTTATGGGGCAGTGCTCTTTCTTATAAGTGGACATCATTGCACGTTTGTTGGTGTGGCTCACTAGGGTCAGTTGGGTTTTATGGCCATAGTTGTTAAGCTTTGGTGAAGTCGATGTCGTCATTTGTGCGAAACCTCTAGTGCTTGGTCCCACTGGGGGGACGTTGTCACTATCGTGCGTCTGATCCTAATCTATCGACCATTATTGATTAATGGTGCTCGTTCCTATCAAAAATAATTGTCACATGCATGCTGAAAAAGCCCCTAGGGTTGGTTATGGTCGTCTACATGGGGAGTCCAACTTTTGTGCGTGAGCCCCCTTGCATGACATTCGACCATGTTTAGGCCACTCGATTGTTAGAGCCGAGGTTTGAGTCTTACCTTAGCAAGGTGGTTAGCAGGTGAAGTGTTTTCATCAAACCTAGGCGCAGTTTAAGCTGTCTGATCTTATGCAATGACATGCAAGTACTCGTATAAGCAAACAAAAATTAAACAAAAATTATTTTGTTAACTAAACGTGGTATCTTTTATAAGCATTCCTAGTGATGCATGTTGGACTTAACTAAATTTGGATAGATGTCATTGGTAATATTTTTTGATGTGGATGGTGTTCCATATTCTCGGGACCAGTTTTCCATCATGGGTGCGTAGCTTGTATGCACTGCTTCAGAGGATCATTAATACGAAGAATGGCCCCTCCTAGTTCAGGGAGAACTTATTCTTGTTGGCATTCTTACTAGTGGCTTCTATTCTCCTCAAAATGAGGTCCCCCACCTCAAATTGGTGCACATTCGCCATCTTATTGTAATACCAAGCGATCCACTACTAATAAGCAGACGTGTGCAACTTGACTACGTCCCTATCTTTTTAAAGTAGGTTAAGATGCTCTCTGAGTTGTTGAGAGTTATTGAGTGGATTGAAACTTGATCTTGAGGCTAGATAGTTGAATCTCTATCAGGATCACCACTTTAATCTCATAGCATAGACTAAAGGGTATCTCACGGGTAGGTTCCTTCGATATCGTCTGGTACGACCACAATACGGAAGGTAGCTTGTTTGCCCAGGAGCCTTCACAATCTTCTAGCTTTATCTTCAGTTTGTGCAATAAGGTCCGATTCATGACTTTCACTTGTCCATTTGCTTGGATAGGTGACAGCAGTGTGAACTAGCCTTATTTCCAAACTCGAATAGTACTTGGTGAAGCGCTTTCTAGTGAATTGAATTTTGTTATCGGTCACTATAACCTCAAGAATCCCAAATTTGCGAATGATGCCTATCGAACGAATTCTATTGCGTTATATTCGGTTCTTCAAGCTAGTAGAGAGACTTTGACCCATTTTGTCAAATAGTCAATACCAATTATGATAAATTTTATCTGTCCGGATGCAATAGAGAATGAGCCGAGTATTTCGAGGCCCCATTGGGCTAATGGTCGTGGTGCCTGTAGGGCTTGGAGCTCCATGGATGGCTAATGAGGAATGTTGTCGTAGGTTTGATAATTTTTACACTTTTTCACAAATTCCATAGCGTCTCGCTTCATCATCGCCCAATAATAGCATTGCCATATGATCTTAAAGGTAAGATTCTTGTCACCAATATATGACTCATAGATAGCGAGATGCACCTTGCTCAGTACATAGTTGGCTTCTTCTGGCATGAGGCACTACATGTATGGGGTGAAATATCCACAATGGCATAACTTTTCATCCACGATGGTGTACTAGTCTACCATCTTTTTCACATGCTTGGCTTCCTTTGGGTATTTTGGTAGTATACCATCATTGATATATCTTCAGTATGGGGTCATCCAGTTTTTATCATTTGATATTTGCAACACATCTTGCTCGGTCTCGTCTATGCTTAGGGGGCTAGAACCTCTCTCGGGATGTTCATTATCTTGATCTTGTCAAACATCTGCTCCATGCCTCTCTCTAGTGAGATATTTTACAACCATAGGGCTGGGCACCTCAAATTTTCCGAGGACTTGATTGACGACCAACCCAAAGTCAAAGCAAATGGGTAGATTCTTCACCGAGCATTCCTTTACTAATCAAAACCCAATGAGTAAAGCTTTGTACTAGGTGACATTGTTGGTTGCCGGAAATTTGAGGGTCACCAAATACTTTATTTTTGACCCTTCGAGAGTCCTCAAGACCATGCCTTCTCCACTGCCAAATTATGTTAATGACCCGTCTACGAGTAGCATTCTAGTTAGAGTTTCTCCTTGCTAGCGAGCGTCTTCATTGAGATTGTGGGAATCTGGAATCAGGGTTGTCGTTTCAACTATGAAATCCTCAAGGGCTTAATCCTTAATAGTTGGCCTCGGTTTGAACTTCACATCAAACTCGCTCAAATTGATGGCCCATTTGACCAGTCGTTTGGACATATCAGGTTTCTATAGAATTCTCTTCAAGGGTTGATAAGCTAGGATGACGATTTTATATGCTTGGAAGTACAGTAGTAATTTTTAGGTAGAATAAACGAGTGCTAAGGTTATCCTTTCGCAGTGCACGGAATAAGTCTTGGTGTTCATCAAGGTTTTGCTAATGTGATAGATTGGTTGTCGTACATTGGACTGCTACCGGATTAGAACCAAACTTAGCGCCATGTCCGAAACTGCTAGGTATAGGTATAGATCTTCACCTTCATTCAGTGACGTAAAGAGAGGGGATTGGCAATATATTCAACTCTTAGAAGGCCACTGCACAGTCGACCATCCACTAAAAGTCATTTACCTTTATTCCTCTCAAGGGGAGATACTTTTGTTCATCTGAAGAAGGGGAGATACTTTTCTACCAATTTTTCTTGGAAGCGAGAGAGCACTATGAGACTCCTAGTGAGCCTCTAGACTTCCTTCACAGTTTGAGGTAGGACCATGTCCATAATGGCCTTTATTTTCTTAGGATTTACCTCGATCCCTTGTTGTGAGATGATAAAGCACAATAATTCCCCGGATGCCATTCCGAAAACATACTTGGTATGATTTAGTTTCATCTGGTATTCTTGGGGTACTCTGAAGAACTAATTGTGGTTGCGAGTATAGTCATTGGTGGTTTTGCTTTTAATGAGCATGTCGTCGATATATACCTCCATGTTCCAACTGATTTGGGCCTTGAATATCTTATTCATGAGTCGTTGGTATATGACACTTGTGCACTTTAGGCCGAAAGGTATGACCTTACAGCAATACATCCTTTGATTTGTCACAAAGGAAGCATGCTCTTCATCCTTGAGACTCACCCAAGCATTCATAAAGCTTAACAGCTCGTGACAAGATATGGAGTCTGCCAACAGATTGATCCCGGGTAAAAGAAAACTATCATTTGAATATGTCTTATTCACATCGGTGAAATTGATGCACATTTTTCACTTTCCATTACTTTTTTGACGAGTACCACATTCGATAACCAATCCAAGTACTGGACCTCTCTAATAAAACTCGCGCCAAGTAATTTCTTCACTTTTTCCCGAATAGAAACCAACTTCTCTGTGGAGTGATTTTTCCGCTTTTATGGGATAGGCTTATGATCAGAATCGAGGCTCAACT
>JAOVVI020011100.1:0-12782 GCA_028571085.2 Nepenthes alata
AATGATAAATATTTCTGTCATTTATAGGATCAAATTATAATTTATTTTTTAATTATTAAAATATTCTTTTTATAAAAGATTAGTTCATAAAAAATAATTTTTTTAATAAAATATGATAAAATTATATGAGATTATACCAATCTAACATAATTGGCTAGGCGCATTGTAGCTGCCATGGTGCGCCCCTCCATCCCTATGGATTTCTTTCCCCTTTTCAACTAAAGTTCAAGCAAGGATATGGTAAAATAAAGAACTGAAATTTAACCAAAAAGTAGAGTTTAAAATAAATGAAAAGTCTTATAGATGATTGATTTTGTCTTACATTAAAGCACGGGGCATCATATATTGGCGTTGTGCACTTTTCAAACGCGTGTTATGTGCAAAAAATAGTACTGGCCATGCACAAGCGACAGTCGTGTACAAAAAACAGTACAAGCCACACACAAGCACCATTCGTATGCCAAAAGCAGTATAGGCCACACACTAATCCTCTTCGTGTGTGAAAAATAATACAGGCTGCGCATGAACACTCTTCGTATTTGTATCAGTTACCCGTCTACATAGTTGCTAGATTTTCATTTTGTTCGAACGAATTTCGTACTAATCAATGAATAGTCCCGTTTGACCAAACCTTGTGCTAATATTGCACGAAAATGCCTGACAATTCTAAAAATAAAAAATTATATGTACAATGAATATAATACTTATGAAAAAATTTATCATCCCAATAAAAAAATTTTAACCAAATTTTCATTTGGGTGAACTATTTCCATGGCAATATGTTTGGTAAGTGATTTTGACTCTCTTGTTCTAATCTAACTAACCAAACTTCTACGCAACATCATCACAAATCAATGGGACACCCAATTATAATTGAGTCTATTAATTAATCTTCCTCAAAGCTACGTTTGAGGCCCCTCATGTGACCAATGCACCCATCCCAAGGTTATTATATATATATATATATGTAAAAAAGTCTTCTAAACTTTTCAATTAAAATTAGATATTATTTTATGATAAAAATTAAATATAATATCTACAATAGACAAAAATAAAATATTGTGTTATAATTAAAAAATTATTTAAGCTTAACTATTAATAAAATTAACATATTAAAATAAAAAAAATATGTATAAGAGCAGTATAATCGATGCTTAATCTTAAAAGTTTATACATAATCTCAATTTGGGTCTCACCAATTTTCTATTTTCAAGTTATTAGTCTTGTAAACCCCTAAAATATCACAAAATAAAATAAATTTTAAAAAATTGAGATTTTTAAAACATTTGGCTCTTAGTTTTTTCTCATATTAATTATTATTCTACTAAATATTTAAAAAATATATATATGTTTTTTTATAAATAATAATAATAATTAGCCCCTTTGTTTATAGATGGGTTAATTCTGACTATTCCACCTACTCTGTGGGAGAATTCTAGCTCACGCTGAGAGGCCAAATCAAGTACGGTATAACATTTTTTGATATTATTTAAATGTGACATCGATAATATAATGTAATATAATTATTTTTTACAAACAAATTGAGAAAATATTTTTTAAAAAAGAATTAATATTAAAAATAACTTAATTATTTAGAATATTATTTTTTTAATTTTTTTAAAATGTCGTCTTAATTGTAAAATCTGTTCTCTTACTTCGCTTCCATCTATAAATATTCAAAAGGCTACACCTCCGTAGTCGCCGCGCTGGACGCTCTTCTCCTGCATCTCTGGCTTGCTTGGACCAGTCCAGTCTCAGGGTGATGTCCGGTTCCATCTCCACTAGGTACGGCCATTCGTGGCTTCGTCTTTCTCATTACCTGTCTCTGCTGGCAATTCTTCTGCACTAATATAGGATTTTAGTTGCGCTTATAAACCCATCCGTGTATGTCTCCTTCGTTCTCCTGATTCCTGCTCTTTGTGTTGTCGTTTCATTTGGAGTGATTTATCTCATTTGTCATCGCTTTCTCACGTCTCCTTTAGATTATATCTGTCGGTAAGTTTGATTGTTTGCTAGGAAGTTTTATTTACTAATTTTATTTTAATATGTTGTTAGTCGTTATGATTGGCGTTTATCTGCCCCTTAGATTTACTTGTTCAGGTCCATTGGGATCTAGTTATTATGGCTCTGTATAAAGATCAGGATTCCGAATCTGTATTTTTTTAGATCTAATATTATTAGAGTATAAGATGTGGGCCCTTTTGAATTAGTTGCTAACTGGACACTGTCCAATTATTGTTCTCAGCATTCGTTTATTTGATTTTCAATGGCCATCTGGCATCAAGTTGTTAATTATTTGCAAAATCTTAATTATTTGCAAAAATCACTATGATTTGGCCACTGAAACTAAGAATCACTATGGTTTTGCTATAATTAATGGACATCACTACGTTCTTGGATGATTATGAAATAATGATGGTTGAGGGTAATCTCCAATACCAGCCTTTGGAGAGGATCTCAGTCCAACTGCCATATATTAGATATTTATACCCACACAACCTTATTCAAGGGACCTGTGTGCCAGGATGGCCAAGGAGTATCATGGTTATGAGCCACACAGACCTGACAAATTGGGAGTAGGCCCACATGTACAATTTATATGTATAATAATGTATATGTAAGGCAGGTAGTTGTCAAAGAAATTATAGAATCTTCTAAGATAACCTAGATAATTATTGAAAAAAGAGGAGATATATACTTTAAAATGTTCTTGAGTACAAAGGATGTGGGAAATTTTAGAGTATTCTTTATGAGGATGTTAATGAATAATACTCTAGATTCTAGGAGAATCCTAGCTATCCATTGGGCATGATGGAAGGATGATTTTAATCGTTTGTTGTTAAATTGACATTTTTACATATAGGAATGAACTTCTTTCATCTGACAAACTTAAGGAGTTAAAGAGAAGCTTACAGGAGCTAAGCAAGTAAGCCAAACTAAGCTAAGTGAAATGAAACCAAGGAGTAGCGTATAACCAAGAGGGTGGCTAGTTTTGAGAGCTTTATGAGAAAGCTTGTATTTGAGCTTGCAAGGGTAAGTATTGGAGACATGCTCTATACTCTCGTACTCTATACGGAGGAGTGTTTCCTGTAAAAGTCTAATCTCTACACATTTTGGGGTGATAGTATCAGGAAAAGGCTGATTTGTATACATCACATGGGTGTGCTATGCAAGTACCTCGTGGATTAATGATGGAAAGTGTCACCTCATGTTAGTGTGCTCTAAAATCTTCCTTTGAGGATGTATTCGTAGGTCTGCTGGTGCTTTTTTTTTTATTTTTTATTTTTCGGGTAAGGAGGTCCACTAATGTTGTGGGATCTAATTAGAGATTCTCTTTCAATCTGAATATATGTGGTGCAGGAATTGTAGTGTGTCACTTATTTGGGCTTGAACATTAGATCTAAGTACTGTTTTGAGCCTTTGGTAGATCTAAGTGTACCATTTCATTAATATTTATGGTCAGAATTTAACCTCAGTAATTACTAATGGTGTTGCCTACCTTCTTATAGTTGCATGCCAGCACACCCATGGCATACTTGCAGCAGTAAGTCTCTTCATTTATTATCGGATATACATATATTCATATAATGCTAGTGCAGGCAGCAATCCTAGTTTCATGTGGCAAAATGTTAATAATGTTGAATTCCAATGTTGAATGACAGCACTGAGTGATAGTAAACTTAAACTAGGGGACACACTTGGTTTGATTTTGAAAACTTCAATCTTGATTTCAGAAATAGTTGGCTAGAATGGGGAGACAGGGAACCCTATAGTGAGCCTGCAAGGTCTTAGTTGACCTCCCATTAGATGACGAAGTGCAAGTTGATTATTTTTTCTCCTATTTGAGGGTGGTCAGTGTTTGATTGGGAGTTATGTTTTGGGATTTTGATGAGGTTTTCTTTATTAATTTTTTCAGAACTAAGATTTAAGATATTGGTTAAAGTGGTGCTCTTGCAATATATATTCCTCTTCTGGCTTATTCTTCACCTAAAAGAAGCTGTGAGATGTATAAAATTTTTATGATTTAAATAACAATAATGTTGTCTGCTTGTGTATGTGTCATAGTTCAGTTTGTCAGATGTTAATTCTTCTTCATGCTTATCATTGTATAGCTGATGCTCAGCACTTTTCTATATGATTCTCATCGTTGGTATTACCCTTGCCCAAGGAAAAACAACAAATTTAGTGCTGGGTTAATGCAATTCCAGATGCTTCAGTTTTCAATTAGACGAGAGATATTGAGATGTGTCTGGATAACTATTCAAAACATGGATGAATAATGTATAAAATCTGACAAAGTAATTTTCTAATGATTTTTCTGACTTAATGAATCCATGAATTATGAAAGCTTCTGCGGCATAAATTAGCATGTTTACTAAGCCTTTAGTGGTGGTGACTGATTGTTTTTTTGTATTAATGATGTGCAGCATCATGGCATCTCACATTGTTGGATACCCTCGCATGGGGCCAAAGAGAGAGCTCAAATTTGCTTTGGAATCATTCTGGGATGGAAAGAGCAGTGCTGAGGATTTGAAGAAAGTTGCGGCTGATCTCAGGTCATCCATCTGGAAGCAGATGGCTGATGCTGGCATCAAGTACATCCCGAGCAACACATTCTCTTACTATGACCAGGTGCTTGACACCACAGCCATGGTTGGAGCTGTCCCCCCTAGATACGGATGGAATGGTGGTGAGATTGGATTTGATGTTTACTTCTCTATGGCCAGGGGAAATGCCTCTGTGCCTGCCATGGAAATGACCAAGTGGTTTGACACCAACTAGTAAGTCATTATTTCCCTTTGCACCTTTTCCATTGAATGTATATATGTGTTGGGTTGCTGATATTCCTATACTTATTCATAAATGTTTTATTCTGCAGCCATTACATTGTCCCTGAATTGGGGCCAGATGTGAAGTTCTCTTATGCTTCTCACAAGGCTGTAGAAGAATACAAGGAGGCTAAGGCGGTATGTGCTATGCTGCATTTTGTTATATGTATAGGCACAAGCCAGTCTAATGAGTTATTCAAAATCAAGATAGTTCTTTATGTGTAGTCTTTTTTCACTTGCTTAACATTGGGCACAGTTGTTTTGCCAAGGAATTACAAAATTGAAATAGCATGTTTTTAAAAGAATGAACTTGTTTGTTGATTTGAAGTAGCATTTTGTTAGATGTACAGGCATAAGCAATTCTATGCCCGATTTAACACCAAAGAGAGTTCTCTACATATGCTTACTTGTTGGTTTTTTTCCCCATTTGGTTAACACCAGACATGCATGCTTTGCAAAGGAATTACAAATTGAAGTTGAACTTCAAATTACTTGGTTGCAAATTCTCTTTAGATGCATTGACTCTGAGATGTTAGTTCTAAAATGTTTTAGAATTGTGGAAATTTTTGCTGCCGATTGCTCAAAATTTTAGAATACTGATGGTTCTACTACAAAAACATTGGCCTGTCACTTGTTCCTTTGGTGCAGAATGTGCTCGTTAGATCAGTTCATGTGTTGAAAGAGAATTGGACAATGAAATGAAGTCTTAGACACTAAGGTTCAGAGCCAGCACTAAACTAGTCTGTCCATTCCGGACAACTGCAATGTCCTCCCAATATCAATTATTTTGTTTTTATTTCCTCGTTGCATTCCCTGAATGGTGCTAACTTCCCCAATTAACTATTCTATATGCAAAATTCACTTAGTTGAGTGATTGCAAGATTATCTTTTATTGTCTTCTTTGTGCTTCTTTCTATTGTCAACTAACCCAGCTTGATAAATTAGGGCTTTTGTCATACTTCTGCATATATCAAATGCATATCAAAATACAGTCAGAAACATATATGCACAGCAATATATGTTCACATATAATATGATATTTTTGCTTATTTGTCTCTCAAATGATATTAGGTCTAGTTTTGTCAATGCATTTTCTTCCATTTCTAAATTCTGAAACTGTTTCCCATTATTTTACTCACAGCATGGAGTGGACACTGTTCCAGTTCTTATTGGACCTGTCTCCTATTTATTGCTATCAAAGCCTGCAAAGGGTGTTGAAAAATCATTTCCACTTCTCTCTCTTCTTGGAAAAATCCTACCAATCTATAAGTGAGTTGAATTAAGCCTTACTGTTGGTAAACATTGTCTATGATAATGTCTCCAGTTTGCTCATTCAAAAAATTTTTTTATGACAGGGAAGTTGTGACTGAACTAAAGGCAGCTGGTGCTTCTTGGATTCAATTTGATGAGCCTATGCTCGTCATGGATCTTGATTCTCACCAACTGCAAGCATTTACTGAAGCTTACTCTACATTAGAATCGACTTTTTCTGGCGTGAAGGTTCTCGTTGAGACTTACTTTGCTGATGTTCTCCCTGAGGCATACAAGACCCTCATCTCTTTGAAGGGTGTTTCGGGGTATGGGTTTGATTTAGTTCGCGGAACAAAAACCTTGGATTTGGTCAAAGGTGAATTCCCCTCGGGCAAATACCTCTTTGCTGGAGTGGTTGATGGAAGAAACATTTGGGCCAATGATCTTGCTGCCTCCGTTACTATCCTGAAGGCTCTTGAGGGCATTTCTGGAAAAGGTAGAAGCATTTATTCCAAATTTGACATAAGGACAGTGCTTTCTCCTTTCCCGTAATTTGGACTGATGCAACTCTATTGTTCGTTTGCAGAAAAACTTGTGGTGTCCACCTCCTGCTCATTGCTTCACACTGCTGTTGATCTAGCTAATGAGACTAAGTTAGACAGTGAAATCAAATCATGGCTTGCATTTGCAGCCCAGAAAGTTGTAGAAGTAAATGCCTTGGCAGAAGCTTTGGCTGGTCAGAAGGATGAGGTAAACCTCCACTCCTATCGAGTTGAGCTGCTCTATGGAATTGTAAATGTGCTCCTCTCTGACCCCAATTTTTTATTTTTCCATTATTGGTGCAACACTGATATTAGTTTATTAGCTCCTTTTTCTCAGTCATTTGGTTTATAAGTGAATACCTACGTTAGTCCCAATTTTATCAATGTCAAGGATTTGGATGAGTCGTATATGATGATGTTTAAATTCAATCAAGTTACTCTTTGACAGTGGCTTGGGTTTTCTGATGGAAGTTGTAGCTTCCTAGATTTTCAGATTAATTTCACATTCAATCAGTGGAATTTCATGCATTATCATGCTTTGTGTAATCAATCGACTGTGGCTTTTATTCCAGGGGTTCTTCTCTGCCAATTCTGCCGCTCAGGCCTCAAGAAAGTCATCCTCTAGGGTGACCAATGAAGCTGTTCAAAAGGCTGTAAGTGAAACTACAAAATCTGCTGCAACTTTTTTTTTCTTACACCGCTGAACTCATCTCATGTAAATGATCATTGCTTCAGGCTGCTGGCTTGAAGGACTCCGAACACCGTCGTGCAACTAATGTCAGTGCTAGACTTGACGCTCAGCAGAAGAAGCTTAATCTTCCTGTCCTCCCGACTACCACCATTGGGTCTTTCCCACAGACGATTGAGCTTAGAAAAGTCCGCCGTGAATACAAGGCAAACAAGTGAGTGATTTATGGCACTATTGATATCACTGGTAGATGCACTCTCATTCTGGTCTAATATTGCTTGGAATTGCATCATTGTCCTTAGGATCTCTGATGATGAGTATGTCAAGGCTATCAAACAGGAAATTAACAAAGTCGTCAAGCTCCAGGAAGATCTTGATATTGATGTCCTTGTCCATGGAGAGCCTGAGGTGAGGGTTTTATAGCCAAAGCTCTAAGAAGTAAAGCAATTAGACCATAGATGAAAATATCGGTATTTGTTACAGTCATATCAATATCGATCTATGATAAAATTATTGCATTTTTGTCAAATATTCAGAAATATTGGTATCGCTGGGCTAGATACTAATATAGCGTCCGATAATTAATTCCTTGAATAATACAACCTTCAATTATTTAAACCACTTGTGTCTAACCATGCTTTGTTGCTCTCCCTGCAGAGAAACGACATGGTTGAGTACTTTGGAGAGCAGTTGTCTGGTTTTGCCTTCACTGTAAATGGGTGGGTGCAATCTTATGGATCTCGTTGTGTGAAGCCACCTATCATATACGGTGATGTGAGCCGGCCCAAGCCAATGACTGTTTTCTGGTCATCTATGGCTCAAAGCATGACTGCACGCCCCATGAAGGGCATGCTTACTGGCCCTGTTACCATTCTCAACTGGTCCTTCGTTCGAAATGATCAGCCCAGGTATATTTCTTTCACAAAGCCATCAACAGATAGAAGCAGCTATGGTTGATTGTTCAGTTAGTTGCCACAAGTTTGCTTGATATGTATGCTATGTCGGTTTCAGATATGTAACGTGCTATCAGATCGCACTGGCCATCAAAAAGGAAGTTGAGGATCTTGAGAAAGCGGGTATTAACATTATCCAAATCGATGAGGCTGCACTGAGAGAAGGGCTGCCACTTAGAAAATCGGAGCACTCATTCTACCTGAAGTGGGCTGTCCACTCATTCCGCATCACCAACTGTGGTGTGCAGGAAACAACCCAGGTGTGTGCGCATCTTTTGCCCTCCATGCATTTTTTTTTTATTTTTATTTTCTTTTGTTAGAGGATGTTAAACCAAGCGTGGACATACACTTTTGGAATGAGTGATTCTTTGTAGGAGTCGTAATATTGGATATGACATGGACACAAAATAAGACAGCTTGAGTTTTACTATACTAATGTATCCATATGACCCAACGTGAATGCGGCTCTGTTCTGTACCATTTCTGTATCATCAACGACAGCAATTGCGATACTAATTATCTCCGAATAAGTATACTTACCTCCTGTGCAAATACTAACAGATCCACACCCACATGTGCTACTCCCACTTCAACGACATCATCCACTCTATTATTGACATGGATGCGGACGTGATCACCATTGAGAACTCTCGCTCTGATGAGAAACTGCTGTCAGTTTTCCGCGAAGGCGTTAAATATGGTGCAGGAATCGGCCCTGGGGTCTACGACATCCACTCCCCAAGAATACCGTCAACAGAGGAGATTGCTGATCGGATCAAGAAGATGCTTGCAGTGCTCGAGACCAACATTTTGTGGGTCAACCCCGACTGCGGCCTCAAGACACGCAAGTATCCTGAAGTTAAGCCTGCCCTCAAGAACATGGTTGCAGCGGCGAAGCAGCTGCGCCAGGAGCTAGCCAGTGCCAAGTGAAGACGGGCTGGCAGTTCAATAATTCTCAGTGTGTGTTGATTTCATGCTCGAAAGAAGAAATTATAGCTGTTATTTCAATAATTCTTGTGCTTGATTTTTAAATTTCCGTGGGCATAACAACTTGCCTCTTGAGGGGCTTTTGTTTTTTCAATTTATGTCATGTTTTTGTTTGTTATTTTTCATTTCTTTTCGGTTGACATCTATGTCTATTGCTTTCTGAGACCCACTACTCTTCCTTGTAAGTTAATATGATGGAAAGGAAAGAAACGATATTCATGCCCTGCTAGCTTATAAAACGATAGACCCATACGTGGCCTATCGCGTTATGAGATCAAATTTTCTTAATAATTTAAAGTGATGAGTGCCCTTTAAGCTTACATCCTCTTTTCACTGTCGTGTCACAGTTAATGAAATTAAGAAAATATCACGAATATGCAGCAAATTAAAAAATTTTTTACGTAGACAATTAAATCCGAAATAGAAGAAAACAAATATTACTATAAATATATGAATTTTGATACATTTTAAGACTTAAATTATCGCATAAATTAAGGAGTTAGATGAATCTTTCGATTGATCTGAGTGACAGCAAATCCAATCTGTGATTAAAAATTATTATCTTGTGTACCATAATAAACTAAACGAGATGTTAGATATATATAAAATTTGTTCCCTGATATATCCTCTGATACTCAAGTTAGTAATTTTTCTCATTGAAATAGAAAGACGCAGTAGGAAAACGTGAATTGAAAGAGGAAGGAGATAAGTGTGGGTTAGAAAGACTTGGCTTCGTTTGTTTAAATGTACCCTTTGTTTGACTGTCCCCCTGATCTGGAAGGTTTTATATTTATAATTAGGATACTAACCGATTGATTAGTCTAAAATTGCCGCCTGTACTGGAAAGCATTTTAAGACATTGAAGGAAAAACGTTACTCTTAAGATGCAGCTACTCTTTAAATTATTTTGAAAACTGTCTGGTTGTTAATGTGAGTTTTGTTTCGACCGTTTTTGGATTGAGTCATTTATTATGCATTATTATCTCTCGATTGACCGTAATCATTCGTTAGAATTAAATGCTCCATTTAATACCATACTAAACCGTTATTCGGAAGGTCCAATCGATTTTGTGATCCTATATCTGAGCCATTGGTACTTAGGCCCTGCTTTAACTTTGGGCAAAACCATCTCACTTTAAACCGTACCCAACTAATATATATACTTC
Source organism: Nepenthes alata (assembly GCA_028571085.2). Lineage (NCBI taxonomy): Eukaryota > Viridiplantae > Streptophyta > Magnoliopsida > Caryophyllales > Nepenthaceae > Nepenthes > Nepenthes alata. The sequence goes on from JAOVVI020011100.1 coordinate 10,417, forward strand.
TAGTTTTATTTCTTATCTTATTTTTACAATTTTGCTTTTCTTTGTCGTATTTTATCTATGTTTATATTATTATTTTTTTATTTATATTCTACAAATTACAATTTATTCGATAAACCCGAGCAACATTAACAATTGACTACAAAAATTTCACCTAAGCCGGCCGTAATAGCAAGGGAAGAGTACTCTGTATCATCTAGAGTAACGATTCATAGTGTCAAATATAACATATATAAATATAAATATATTTAATATTATGTAAAAAAAAAATTTTAAATAAAATTATTATAAATTCAAAATATTTTATAAATAATTTTATATATTTATAATTATTACTTTTTGTATAAATTTTATATCGACTACACTATTCAACTAATCTACAATTATCAAAAAAATATACAATGAATTACACCAACTTTCTAATCTATATTTGTTAGTGCCCTTTAAACACTTATTATTTTGAACATATTATCGAGATAAGTTTTATACTCTTACTCGTTAAAAACACTTATTATATATATACACTTATTCGTATAGTTATTCATATGCAATTATGCATACCAATGCCCATTAACACAATTAGATTTTCTGAATAAAATCCTCACCACTTCTATTTTCTGTAAAACAAAATCGTACAGCAAACAAACCTACGGACAGTCATTAGAAGAATGTGTAATATTCGTGCGATAGTCAACTAAATGTCAATCAAGGATTATCCAAGTAACAAAAAATGCTGAAGGGTTATGCGATATTCCTATGAGGGCTAGCCGAAGAACGGTTGAAGGTCAACAAAGTAGCGTGCGACAGGTACCCGTTGTACGCATGAGCGCTGATTCCTAAATGGGGCCACTCAACGCGTGCCTGAGGGCGCTCTTGCGTCGATTCCAGTGGTACTCGTGCGCAGCCTCTGATATAAAATCGCGCTTGACATGACTTTAGAACAATTTTAAATCACTTTTTCACACAAAAAGCGCCGCACAAATAGAAAGAAGATAAAAAGAGAGAAGAGAAAGTGGTTTGATATCTAGTTGAGATCCGATTTTAGTTCTATTTTTTCATCAAAGTCGGATACGTCGTTCTAGAGAAGATTTCAATGACGTATTTCATTTGGTTACTCTTATTTGTCGTACTTTCTCTTGTGAGTTATTAGGTGTGTTGAGGGGCTTGTAATTAAGAATATTTCACTCTGGATTGTAATGAATGAATTTCAAATGGCGTTATTTATAACTAACGCTATTATTATAGTAGATTTATTTAAAATTTATCTCTTAATTTTTTTCTTAGTTTACAAAAACTTTTCACATTAAAAACGTTGTGTATTATTATATTTCTTATACTCACAAATTTGGTGGTTGAAATTTGACGGGGGTTTCAGATTTGTTCCGTTGTACCGAGTTATATGTTTTGATCGAACCCCAAAAAGTAATATCAGAGTGTAGATTCTAAAACTACGATTTGATGGCGTCAATGTGAGGAGCTTGCCATTTTGTGTTGAACAATTTAATTGGCAAAATAGTTTTATTCATTGGTAAGAAAGAGTGATGAATATTTTAATCAGAGAAAAAATGATAAAAGAAATTCGGAATGAGGATAAGACGGAGAAAATTAAGACTGAGAAGTGATAAGATATGAGGTATATTGCTAATTAAACGATCAAATTGTATCTTGTGGATAACAATTTTTAAGAAGTCATTAGCCTGTCGAATCCAGCAGAGGTCGGGATGAAACTTAAAAGTCGGTATAAGTCTAAATCATTGATAATAAGGTTGCATGTGAAGAAAAAAATTCTATAGCCTTCATTTGTCGAAAGGGAGAAGTTTCAAGAAGTATTTGAATGAGTTTAATTGGATGTTGATCTAAATGTGAACACTTGATAAGAAGATCAATGAGGAATATTAGGCATTGGTATTGCTGACTTTTTTGCCGAACTTGTACGACTACTTTTTTGCCGAACTTATTACCATTCCTAACCCATAGCCAATAGGGCACTTACTCTACCTATTGAGTTGTCATGATACTATTGTTTAGAAAAGACACGCACAGTCTCAATTAAGTTATCATTTTTTTACTTATGAATGTGTTGAGGTGGAAGGGAAGCGTTGAGCTTTTAGGGGAGTTAAGACTCTTAGTATGCACTAGCAGTTGAGGACATGTGACATCGAGGGATCGAGGCAGCAAGTTGGACATGAGTAACGGTCGGTCCAAGTTTCAAGACATTGAGCACTTCCATTGTGACAGGAAGGGTCACATGAAGTGGGATTACTTTAAGAGAAAGTAGAACAAGGAGGGCGGAGGTAAGCATCAAGAGAGGAGGGATGTCACAAACCCGGATTAAGCAGATCAATTAAATAATTAATTAAATTCTAAAT
>JAOVVI020011101.1:0-12782 GCA_028571085.2 Nepenthes alata
CACCCAATTCTAAATTTGACTACAAAATAAATATAACTTCATTATTGACGTTGACCCAAAATATGTAAATAGCAATCTATATCTATATCTATATATATATAACTTCCTAAATGACAATAACCCTAAATATGGAAATAGCATAATGAAATTCCAGCCTTTCCTTGATATTCTCAAAACTATCAAAATTGTAAATTGCAATAATTTTTGGATATAATAAATTTCCAGAAACATATTTAATAAAAATAAACTCATATCCTCATTAACTCTATCGGGGTGGAAGAAACCTGACCTTGTTGAGTTAAAATCATTATCATTTCTCTCTACACTGATTGGATCATCTTGTCCATTCTTGTTGAGCTGAGGTTGGTGCAGATAACATTGTTGATGATGCAGGCAGTCATGGTGTTATGCTGCTGAATGTCTTCCTTGTGAGTGTTGTTGACAAAAGGTTATGTTTTGGAGGTGGTGCGTGGGGCTTGAACAGTTGGTGCTGTGATAGTCAAGTAAAAGAGGTCTTTGAATTATGCATTCTAGAAAAGAAACCCTAAAGTCAAGAGTGGAGTGGAAGAATTAAGCAGGGGGAAGAAGTGGTAGAAATAGGCATAAACAACGAGTTTTGAAATTAGGATTTAAAATTCTGATATAAATTTGATGCAGAGATGGCAAGGGAGGAAGAGGGATAGGGAAGAAGTAGAAGAAGCGGCGATAACAATTATGCGGCAAAAATAATCATATATCATTCATCAAAACTTATGAAACATAAACTTAGCATCTTATGTAGGTACTAAATTCTTAAGTTCACTAAGAAATAAATATAACTTTATAAATGACAATGACCCCAATATAAAAATAACAATTCAAAAATAAATTTTTCCTTAACGACAACGCCTCGAGATATGGAAATAATTAATTGAAATTCTAGCCTTTCATGGATATTGTGAAAATTGTTAAAATTACAAAATCGTTATAATCATCTCTATGATGTAACAAAATTGTGAAAACATATCTAAAAATAAACTCATGTTTTTGTCAAATGGTGCCTCCACTAGCTTTGTGAAAGGACAGGTGTTGTTATTTGCAAGAGTCGGGCACCAAGCAATACCCACAAGCTTTGTAAAAGAAAACTGTAGCTTCTTGCTGAGGCTACCCAAAAGTAGCCTTGTTGGACACACTCTGTATCTAGATTAGTGGTGCACTGCCTACTTTTGCACCAAAGATGTGGAGAGTTTTTAGCCATCTCTTTCCTAACGAATCTATGCCAAACTCTTTAGAGGCTCTATCATTTCCCTACCAAAAAACCCAAGAGTACAATTCTTATTAAGAATCAAAATTGGTCTTTTTGCTTTCCTCCCAACAACACACATGGTCCAATTTTTTTCATGGCAATCTTAGAAAAGTCTAATTAATGCAGATCGCTGGGTATGTCAACTCCCAAATGCTCCTAACATAAGAAGAATGAAGCAAGATATTTACCTGATTTTTCTTGCATAACAAACTTTGTTTTATCATGACCTTTCCCCCTTTCTCCAAGTTTATCAGCAACTAAGATGCTTTCCCTCCAATACCCTCTGTTTGGCCTTTTCTAGAGGGGTTCACTTTGTCTTAGTATCATCTTTTTTCTATCCTTTTCTTGCTTTTTTGGCTGCTAAGATTCAGATTTTTGTTTTATTTATTGATTAAATCCTTTGTTTACTCAATGGGAATTTGGTATGTTGCTCGTGTAGTCCTAGATTCATGCAAAAGCCTTGTACGTTTTGTCACTGCAAATCTGGAGCTTGATTCCAGAGACCGTCCTTAGTTTATGTATTCAGATGTCATACCAAGAGCAGTGTGGCTTTTCTGAGTTGTGTTGCTTCTGTTTACACAATTATGTGCCAGTACACTTTCTGTCAAATTTGAAAAAGGATTTAATACCTGCTATAAGAGATGGTAGCTGAAATGTTGGCTTAGTTGTGAATGCATGCATTTATCGTACTCTGCAGCTGTATGTTTGATGTCATAACATAATCAATCTCAGTTTCACTGTGAGCTTTCTCTCAGCCAGAGAATCAAAGTAACTTCCACTCAATGGACACATACAAACTGAAGTTCTTTGAGGAGATACGGACATTACATAAGCCGAAGTTGCTTGTGTAATTGTATTCCAATGGGTGAAATAACTTTTTCTGGCTGATCAATGTTCCGAACAACTGAAACTTTTTTTTCCTAAGAGATGGCGACATTCTTGTTATACTTTTCACATCCACCTATTCTGTTGTCAGTTGACTCATTCTTTGTTTTCAGATTTTGTGCTGTTCCAGTGTCTTAAATCAGCTATCTAAATATCAAGATGGGACCTTGTCTATCAAAGGTTAGTTCATAGTTTATGAAGAGAACAGAAGTTTGTGCACATAATTCTGCATTTTCAACTGATCTTGCTCTTGTCAAAATTTGAGCTAGTTAACTACTTTCTAGCCTCTCTAAAATTTTTTTATGGGTTGGTCGTGAAAAATGAGAGAAAGGTCACTTTCAGGAATATCTAGTTGAAGAACAGCAGCAAATTGTTTACATTGGAAATTCTTTGTATGCAACTAAATTCATGTACAAAATGTTGAAAGGTACAGAAAAGAAATAAGAGTAGGTCCTACCGTGTATGTGGGACCTAACCTTTGTTTCTTCTATGAATTTTCTGTACATATGCAAAGCTCTAATTTGCATAGATTGCGTTTTAGCTAGATTTTTCAATTGTTTCACATGCATTTATGCCTACCCGTACCAATAAAGATATTCTTTTACTAGTTTTCTCAAGTCTTCCGTGTAGAATTATTTTTATTTCTTGTTTTTCTATTCAAGCTGTAAACTACTCATCTTCAAGTGGAAAGATATCTTGTCTTCATTCTCTGGAATACAAATTTAGCCATTTCTTGTCATTTATATCAGGGGAAAAGCAATGATCTCTATTGTGCATCCTCATGCCTTCACATTCTAATTGGTGATTTATCATCTTTGGAACTTGAGCAAATACAATTATATAACTAAACTAGAAAGATGGACAATTTTTTTTGGAAAATATATACATGTACATATTTAGTTATATGTAGACAGACAATATTTATCTAAAAATCTATAAACATACTTAGAGCTATGCATATACATATATGCATGCATACAAATGTAAATGGATTACAAATCAGCTGAAAGAGGAGCAATTTGTAACTATGTGCACATATGTGTGTGCCTGCAAATTGGGTGAAAGATGAGCCCCGTGAAGCATTTATTTTATTAACTATAGAAATATGTCCTAATTTATTTTGATGGTAATGCCTCTGTGTCTTATATGAATTTTTCAAATCATTTAATGCTGATCATGTTTTTTTGACTGTGATTCATACTTGTAGCCTGAAAATGACGGAGACGACAATACTAATAATCACTTTGAGTTTGTTGGTGGAAATGTGCACCTAATTACTACCAAAGAAGGTTGGGAGGAAAAGTTATCACAAGCCAGTAGGGAGGGCAAGATTGTAAGTTCACTGCATTATTTTGTTTGGCAGGAGTCATGAGCCATGCTGCTTAGCTTTTAGAATTTCATGATAAATGGTTTTTTATATGATTGAATTTGACTGTATATATATATATATATGATATGTACTACATTACATGGGAGGTGTTGATTCTTGATGTGCTTACAAGACAATTACTAAATAACATTGACTGCTATCACTTTAAGGAATTGGGGATAGTTAAGGAGGGAGGGCTTGTACCTTTGCAAATATGATAAATGTTAAATACTCATGCGTTAGATTCCATCTAAACTGAAAGTCTAAGGTATTGAGTTATGAACTACAACAGCCAATTTTTTCATGTGGGATCTTTTTCTACTCACAGATGTTCCAACAATTTCCCTAGTGTGAGTCTTTTCTTACTTTCCCTTGAACTTTAACTGTGGAGGTTTCGACAACATAATATATAGATGACAATGTCTATAATGTAGATAAACAAAAGACCATCGTCATCTCATGGTGGATGAACTAATTCTTGGGCCAAGCTTCATAGACATATTCCTAATGAATATATTTTTATTCCACAATAACAAAAATCACTTTTTTTCACTCTTTCATATAGTAGGGGATTTCACTTGGAAAAGATAAAGTTCCATACCAATGGATTCAGGCCCTTAACCATGGGTTTCAATGTGCGAAATCTTGTAGCACTTACCAATGAAGTCATTTCGATTAGTATTACAGAGAAACAACTGAATTTTTTTAATGATATCAAGACAGCACTGCACTAATTATCTCTAATTTTTACATGCTTACTAGTTTTGTGCCAACAATTTACAATCCATTTCAGTTGTGCTATGTTGTACACTGAGCGATTTATACTAGCTCCTACTTAGTGTTGCTAATTGCAACAGATAAGCTCTCTTGATACTTGCGTATGCCAAAAAAAAAAAAAACCACTTAAGCACTAATACGACTCTTCAGAATTGGGGAACATCAAGGAGGGAGGTTTCATCTCACCACCTAAGCAAACACATGTAGGGTTTATTCACGTGTTGAATGCCCTCTAAATACAGCCTAAGCTATTGGGTTACGAACTGACAGTACATACATTTGTAAATACCTACAACTTGCCAAACTACAGTGCAACAAATTTGTTATGGGAATTTCTCAAACATTGAATGAGAGAATTTATCTTATAATGTGTATATTTAACTCGGCAATGACAATGAAGAAATCAGAATCCTATTCCCCTTGTAATGGCAATAAGCTATTTGCTTCATTAATTTATATGGTTAACTGGATTGCTTGTCCAATAAAGCTTCTAAACCATTGTACTCATTATTTGTAAGTCACCATCATTATTCCTGGCTCTTTGGTTTCTCTCCTTCGGTGGAATAAAATGCTTACATTCCTAATGAGTCTTACTCTTCCTTGTTATTCTCAGCATGCCCTTGCCATAAACATAGTTCCTTTTTGCTCTTCCATCTTCTGTATTGCTAATTTATGGAAATCTGATGGGGTTATGTTTAAGAAATATGGATGCTTCTATTCGTGCTATTTGTACATCCAAACACATATGGGGAACGGGATTTTAAAAAACATGCAGCCTGGGTGAAGTGAAATATGCACATATAATTCAATTTCGTTGTTGAAATATCCGAGAGAAAGAACTTGCCTGTCAAAATCATTGTGAAACCCCTGATGCATCTGAGGCTTTTGCTAGTTCTTTTCTATCATTATAGACTTAACTTACACATGTATTAGTAATGAGGAAAATATTGTCAAGGCTTGGGGCTTGTTTGGTTATTGGAAAATTTGAAGGAAAGAAACCATAATAAAAAAATATAAGAAAATTAAAAAAAAAACATTTCCTTTCTTTTGTATAGATGCAGATGAAAATTACATGAAAAATAAAATAATTTTATAATGAAAGTATTTTTTTTGTTTGGTTAGCAAATGAAAACAAAGAGAAATTGTTGCATATTCTTTTTTTTTTTTGGTAAGTAAAAATTGTTGCATATTCTTAATGTTATAATTTCTTACATTTTTCATTACATTTTTTTCCTATAAACCAAACATAAGAAAATATTATCCTTGATATTTTTTTCTTTTCTCTAAATTTTTTAAAAATCAAACAAGCTCATAAGGGTCATGACCTAATTTACATCCTTTGGATGAATTGAACTAAGAGTTACTGATGCAAACCGCATACTGGCTAATACTACTTGGAAAACATCTCTGACTTAAAGAGTACACTACAATTAGCTCTGCAGTGCTAGGCATCTACTTTTCTGCCTTTCCTACCACTTCGCTCCTTCCATCCATCCTCACTAAGTGGCCTTATTATAATAACAAAGTCTTAAGTCTCACTAAGTGGGGGTACGTAGATAAATCCTCTTTTACCATTTTGCCTGATTTAGTGTAATACCCTCCAATAGTAGAATTAATTTTAAGTCATGTTTATCACATATTTGTATAATTAGTAAGTAAATTAGTTCACTAGATTATGCCACCCTCTTTCCCGATAAATTGTTAAAATGAGCAGTTCTTGAAACTGTGTTTAAGATTTGTTTGACGTTATAATAGTCTAATTCAGGGTAAAATTTTGGCAGGTCATCGCGAATTTCAGTGCTGCATGGTGCAGCCCCTGCAGAACAATTGCTCCGCTTTACAGCGAGTTATCTCTGAAATTTCCTTCTTTGATGTTTCTGACTGTTGATGTGGATGAATTAACGGTAAGTAATTAAAGTCACATCTGAAGTGTAAAATTAAAGGGATGTGGATAGTGAGCATCTCGTTCACATTTATGATTAAGATCTGGGACACGGATTAAAATATCAATATATTTCTATTGCATTGACCTTTAATTTTTTTCTGTTTAGCATATCCATTTACCTCAGTCCTACAATTTTTTCCTTTTTTATTTTTTCATGTAAGAATTCTGCATATTTTTCCATTTGGGATTTACATATATAAGATATAGGCATCTGTATATCAGTACGCTGCAGACAAAAAGAAAAAAATTCCCATCACCAAAGCAAAACTAAGTAATATTTACTAAAATTGGCTCTCTTTATTATATTTGAAGAGTTTTCTTCCTTTCAAAATTTTGTTTGTTATCATGCTTGGTTATAGAAGGCCACAAAACATCTGCATTTAAACTTAAACCAAAAGAAGACCGACAACATATTAGTTGTATCAGCCAATCTAGCATCCATTTCAGTCAATATTTGCCATTTTCAGTAATATATTGCCAAACACAATGACATATTGTGATAGTTTTTTGTTATTGGAAAATTTTGTATTTGGACCTCCATCTATACATGCTAGCCAATTTATGATCAAGATTGATTCCCACTGGTGATTAGGAAATTACCTTGCCGAGGTAGAAAAGGGGTTTGGGGCCACAATAATAACTATGTTTTAGGCCTATGCTTGCAAAACTTTGTAGTGTAGAATTTTTTGTAGATTTGCACAGGTTCTGCTTATTTTTTGAAATCGCGGACGATCAAGTTCTTATCTGACAGCCTTTCGAAGAATTTGAGGGATTTTGGTGCAATCTTTTTTAGCAGTGAAATAAAACTTTTTTGTGGCGTTTTGCTGTTCAGGAGCTCAGTACTTCATGGGACATCAAAGCCACTCCGACTTTCTTCTTCCTCCGTGATGGCCGGCAAATTGATAAGCTGGTTGGAGCCAACAAGCCTGAACTACAGAGGAAGTTAGCTGCAATTTCGGATTCATTGGGTCAGTGACCTCACCAATGGCAGCAGCTGCTATCGGTTGTCTAATCCGGAACATTATACTTGTGAATTCTCTTTCTTCTCGCCATCGTCAGTCTACCATCCGTTATATAGTCGGACTTTAAGGCGATTTTTTTGATATCTACTGTCGTTTGTATTCATTTCATTTAATCCTTCGAAACGTAGGGTTGGTATGATCGATATGCATTTCCTCTCGTCTCTGTGTCTCTAGCGTGTTGACTCAATTTACAACGGTTCTCCGACTGGACATGTAAGTTGAATCGGACCATCTGCTGTGGCTTCCGTTTCATATTTAGCGGAGATTTCTTGTAAAACTGAGTTTTCAAAGTAATTTCTGTTCTGTTTGATTTTTGGAGATTTACAGAGTGGTTCTATCCATGGAAATGTGTAATGAATGCAGTTCGTGTAGATCACCAGCAGGCCTTCATGCTGCATAAAATTGAACCTGGAAATGGGTTACCCTGACCAGAAATGATCCTTGTGACATATATTAAGTGATTAAAATTAAGTAAATAATTCACTGCATAATATCATGATGCAATAACATCTAAATATCTCAGCAAATGATAGTACAATAAAATTTGAAATAAAACTTTATAGAACACTAAAATGATGCAGATTCAACTGTCAGTAATTTTTAAAGTATTTTAAAGCAAAAGTTTGCTGTGGAAATTATTTATTTTTCCTTCTTTTATGAATAAAGCTTGTGTTTTTTTGAAGAGAAATTGTATGTGCCGTACTTTTTATTTTTATATTTTCTTATGAAAAAATTGTGATAGTTTATGATTATTATATGGTGGGAAAGAGTAACAGAGAACACAAATTGAGATACTAAAATTAATTGGTTCCAATTTTTTTCAGCCAACCCCATTTTCTGACTGAATTATTAAAAAATAAAAATATAAGCAGCGTGTAAAAATGTCAAAAAATAAAAATAAAAAATGGAAAAATTAATTATTTTATATACGAAAAATAAACAAAAAACGAATGGGATGAAAAATAATTTGTTCCCTCGTAAGTTTAGACGCGTTGAGTGATGAGACTACTGTAACTCATTTTCCGGCCTCTCCAAAGGAGTCCAAGAAGGCAGAGAGAGACAAAGCGCGCCATAGAAAGAGCTGCCGAAGAAGGGAGCCAACTATAGGGTAAGGATCTGCTTCACTCGACATTTGCTGTATGTTCTTCTGTTTGGCGGTTTCTGCTATAGATTTGAAGGGAAGTAGTAGAAGTAATCCACAGCACACCCGCAGAATAAACTAACGGTGGGCTGTTTTTGCCGCTCAAATTACTGAAAACTAGGTTTTTCTTCTCAATCAAGAAGACGAGGTTGATCTATCATAAAAGAATATCATCCTTTTGCTTATTACGATTTCCATCTTTATAACTAACCTGCGACCATATTTGCAATGTCACCGGTAATCGCATTCTTATTTATTCCACTGTCTGATTGGAGATTAAAAAAATGACGCTTTTCTCCTTTTTCTATTTTGGGTGGTTGTAAACACCCCCCCCCCTCCGATTTCCCTTCTCTCTGCTCTATTTTGAAAATTCGAAGTGTTTTATCAAGGAACCAATTCATCGCAAAAGCTTAAGCTGTTAGGCGAAGCCCAAGAAGGATTTGATACACTAACACAACCCCTTACAAATGGCCGTCGGCATAAAGAGTAGATTAAGCATACGGCTGCTGTATACCTTTCATTGTAATAATCTTTACCCAAATGAGGGTTCTTACGATTTAAAATCTTTTTTGTTTTTGGTTAGGAATAGCAATTTTACCTAAATTATACCTTTCATTAAAATCATGGTCATAACAACTGTATACCGTGCCATTGAACCAACTTATCCTAAAAGCTTTGAGAAAAGGGTTTGATACTTGACAGTTCGCTTGGTTGCTATCATCAATCCATGTAAAATTGCAAACTTTAGAGGACCTTCCTGTTTTTTAATGATGGCTTGATCTATGAGTTGCATATAATATTTTGAGTTTTGCGTGACAGGTTCACCAGTTGCTATCTCATTGCTCACGAAGTGAAAGGACACGAGTAGTCACAGTAGACATAACATGGTCAGCTTCCCTTGAAAAGCTCTCTTTCGTTATATATGAATTTAAAGTGGGCATCTTAATGAGATTCAAATATTTTGGATTCTTTGCTCTTTGATATTAATTCGATGACAGTCTTGCTCTGATATCTCCGGACTGGTCATAATAGAATAGATAGGTTGACAGTTTATTATTTGTGGTAGCAACTCATTTCAAATATATTGCAAAAAACTGCATTAAACAAATAGCATCATGCGTGTTTAGTGTCTGTTATAGTTCTATGGTACAGTTCTGAATGCACAGATTGCTTGAGTATGCTAAGGATTGTATGTTCACTGGTATGTTAGTGGACAATATGTTGGGAAAGCTTGATAAGAGCATGTTTATGTTTTTTTAATAAAATAATTAAACTAATGCTTGGCGCTTTTATATTAATGAACAAGCTTGTTCAGGTCTTGTTTAGGCTCATTAATGGAAAAGTTCATGTCCATTTAGATAATCATTTTAGTCCAGTTAGATAATCATTTTTGTCCAGTTAGAGATTGATAAAAGGGTTTAGTATGTAGACATACACCTAGAAACTTGTTGAAAGTGTTTCCTAGAACAGGAAAAGCTTATTATTTATGTATTATAGGCACTATTTAAATCTGGCTTAATTTCTAATTGCATGTTTCTAAATAAGCTCTGAATAAGCAATTAACTGCATATTGTATTTGTTAATCAATTGATATCATAATGAGTATTTGGTGCAATTTATAAACATTTGTGCACAAGCTTGAACTCGTCTGATAATTGAACAAATAAGCTTGGATGAGGTGGTAGGGCTTGAATGAAAGCTTGGCTTGAGCTTCTTCTGCTCCTATGAAATTTAAAGAAACAAAGCTTGAACATGTACTCGGTTACACCATGTATGCCCATGTTTTCCGTGCATGTGGTTGCTTTTGACATCATTTTGTCGTGTTTCAGTCTGGTCGCAAAGAAACAGTTTTAGATCTGGCTAAGTTTGTTGACAAGGGGGTCCAAGTCAAGCTTACTGGTGGAAGACAAGGTTTGTCTCTCCTCTTTGTTGGTGTCTTATTTCTTCTCGTTGAATTCCTCGGAATTCTAAGAGTTCCATCCTCTTCTCATTGCCATTCCTAGCTGCTTGATGAATTTTTTGCAACTTGTGTGTTTGGCAATTTTTTATCTGTTCAACATCTGGCATTGAATTTGCAATTTAATAGTCATTATAATATATAAGAGACTTGTTTGTTGAAATATAATGTTCTCTTACAGTGACGGGCACATTGAAGGGATATGACCAGTTGCTGAACCTTGTTCTGGATGAAGCTGTTGAATATTTAAGAGGTATATATTCCATATGTGACAAATATCCTGATGGCAATCTCCTTTGCTAGCTCCTTCATGAACTACTTGCAGCTTCAATTTCCACGGCAAACTTTTAAATCATACCTGTGTTTACAGCCTATTATCTGATAATTTTTTGGCAACTGCAACCAGTAGTTGATATCTTTTCAAATTCATATTATTCGCTCCAAAACCTTATATGGTCGCTAAATATTTAAGTCATCATAATTCTATTTATAGTTCTCTCATACTTATAGGTACACCATTTTTACAAAATTTATTGTAAAATTCCTGTTAGAGGGCCACCAAATGGTTAATTGATAAAAATTTGGCCAAACCTGACACCAAGGGGTGCCAAATGACCCAAAATATTGCATCTTCATCCACCAAACAAACCTCAAAATTCCCAACCCTAAAGCCTACAACGTACCCTCACTCCACTGCAAGCCCATGATGTAAGACTTAAGAAATTATGCAAAATAAAAACAAAATAACAAATTCTTATTGTAACTTGCGTTCATCCCATACTGCTCAAAGTCGCCTTCTTGTCTTCTACTATTTGAGGATTTGCAATTTGTTAGTTTTGAAATCCTCCAACTTTCTTTCCATAATGCCTTCAGAAATTTTTAGTCTTGTCTTCTTTATCATCAACATATAGGTCTAAAAGCTTTCTAAACTTCATCCTACATCAAAATTTCAGAAATCATTTTTTTGGAACTTTAACTGAGTCAACCTAGTATCCCTCTAAAATAGTATTTAATCTTTGATAATTGAGAGGCATGCACTTTCTTTATGGATAATCCTTCTAACCTACCACCCAGAAACACTATCACATGTTGAGCTGTCCCTGTCTCTTAACACTGATTACGTCTCCAAAGGAGGAATAACATCCAAAAGGTCTTTGTTTACACTCTCAAATCTGACTATACAATCATAAGGATAAGTTCTCCATTGCAATCAAATGAACTATCCCCATTGAATTTACGGGGTTCATCAACATCAGTCCCAGAAATTCTATAACATTCTTTCAATGCCTCAATTGAAAAAGGTACCAAGCTTATTCCAGGTGAATATGCCAAGAATCACGCCATACATACATCGATACTTAAAAGGGCCATCATGAATGTCAGCCTCGTGCAAATTGTGTGAACGATGAAATCCTGTCATTGGACTTTGTATGCCACTTAACTGCAAGAAGAGAAGATCCGAGCTTGTCATCTTTATGAAAGCCTCTAACTTGGATTTGCCCCATATTACACCACAGGCTTTTATTAAAATCTACGCCGAATTTGATTATCCTAAAGAGACCTCTAATGCGGACTCGCCCCATATTACACAACAAACTTTCATTAGAATTGAGAAATATCTGGGCCTCATCTTATGTGCCTATTTGGCTTTCCTGGTTGTCTCTTCATCGGTGCAAGTGTTCATAGAGCAAGAATTTCTAAACAATAAAGATCAATGAATTTAGGTAAACATTCTGCTGTAGAGGGTCAAGCCTTTACTCAAATGTCATGTATATTTTGATGAGTCCTAATACATATAAAATGGGGGGGCTAACATTGTAACGGGCCTTCGTTCTCAGAAAGTTGCTCTTCGGCAACCTAGTTGTGATCTTCTTGTGCTGTGAGAAGTGCTCATTGCTGGGCATTGCTGTACTTTATGGGAGTTTTCTTCAGGCTAAGCTTCTTGTTTAGTTAGAAAGCTCCTTGGTGGATTATGATGTGAGCGTTTTTGCTAGTGCTCTTAAGGCTTCTTTAGCAGCAGCATGGTTCTAGCTGGAATTAGGTCTTCCACATGTAAGTGCCAACTGTGTTGATGTTGAATTTAAACAACCTAGGTCATGCAGGAGTTGTGTTCACAGGTTAGAATAATCCTGGTCATTCTTGCCAAAAACAAAAAGATCTAACATCCCCAAGCTTTGTTGTGGAGTGACACTCTAATTCCTATGTTGCTGGATAGCTGAGGATAAAGAAGTTGAGTTGTCAGAACTTAATAGGGAATTGAACTAAAAAGTCAGGCAGTTGTTGGGGGTACCTGTGATAAATGAAGGATGATTATAGTTTTCTACCTGCCATCTCAGCTGTGCTGCCCCTTTGAAGACTGAGGAGGAAGATCTCTAATAAATCTCATTGTTTTATAACCAGG
>JAOVVI020011104.1:0-12780 GCA_028571085.2 Nepenthes alata
TTGGCATTAATCATGAATTTCCATGGCATTATTTTATTGCATGTTTTAGTACATTGTTGGGTTTCGACTCATCCTTTTATAATTTTCTAGATGAGACTGTAGAATTAGGACCGGACAAGCAAAACTAGATCAAGCTTAGAAAGAAGGGATCTTGGATTCCGGAGAGCCTGTTGAAGATCCTCTTTTGAAGGATTTCGGTAGTCTTAAATGAAATTAGCGTTGAATGGCATGTATGAGGACGTCTATGCTTCCACTTTGTACCTCTTGGAATATATCTGCTTCCGCATTTATCTTTTGGTTGTAATCAGGCTTTAGGACGGCATCTCTGTACTAATGAAATGGAATGTTTAAAGAGTTGAGTCATTAATGTTATATGGCACTTGGCGATTCTGTGATTGTATTAATTATGCTTTGATGATTTACCCTGTGTGACATGACCAGTCCGGACTGAATTGCCTAAGAGTCTAAAATCTTGGGTGGCAGTTCCGGATGGTATCTGACGGAGCAAAAAAAAAAAAGAGGTTCCGTCACATATTTGCTTGGAATAAAGCTCTCTTATCTTGGCAATTATGGAGACTTTTGGAAAGACCTCATGACCCAATTTTGATTGAGTGGTTCCTCTCTTGCCGTTTCAGAGACAAATGCATCTGATCTCTAAAAATTCCACACAATACTCCCGAGAGCTTAAAGAAGATCATGGGACTTAGGGACCATATTAAACCATTTGATAACTTCATCATCTACGAAGGCTCTTCTACCGGACTCTGGAAGGACCTTTGGCACCCTCTTGTGTTCTTCATGAACACTATCATGACTCCTCTTTGACACTTGTTGACTCGCTGTCTCTTGATTCTTACGTTAAAAGCATCAGTCAAGACAACCATTGATTTGGCCAAATAAACTGGATTCACATATGGAGACCCTTATTTTGAATGCCATTATGACTCGGATCCTCTATCACATGACAGGGCGGTTTGGCTCCTTGAGTCAGATGTTTACTTCAGCTCATACTCTGCCTAGAGAACTTTCCTACCTCAATTGTCCATTGTCCAGTGGCACATCTTGATTTGGGATCTGGTACGATCGCTTCCCACTCTTTCATTCTTTGGTTAGCCATTAAAGAAATAATGGGTACAAAGGATTGAGTTTCTAAATTTTCCTATGCATTTTTTTCCAGCCAGGTTTGATCCATTGTCTGCACTTGGACCAGATGCCTATGGCCCCTTTCTAATTAGAAGCAAGGTCTTACTTGTGCTGGCCTCAATTGGAGAAGGAAGCATCACAACGCAAACATTTACGGATTGGTACTTGCTGCCTCAGTTTATTTCATCTAAAGAGCTAGCAACAATATCATTTACAATGAGGACTAAGTCCCGAATCCTAGAGATGTGGCCAATCTTATCTTCCAATGTGTTCATGACCGTATTTCTTCCTTATCCTTTCCTCTCAACTCATATACAAAGGAATATTTTCAGACTGTGGTATTTCCCCTTCCAAATTTAGCTTTTCATTTCTTGTATTTTGAGATGAGAAGTCTTCTAACTCTTTTTGGATTGTTTAGTCTTGTAACTTTTTGGTAGCACTTGTGGTATTTAGGTAGATCCTCTTTGGATCACCTCTTATTGAATATATTTCTTTCTTTAATACAAATATTAATTGCCAAAGAAAATTCCAGGATAAGACTGGACATCTGAATCTCCCCAATGACATTTGCAATTTATTTTCCAATTGGAATTGGACAAGAATTTAAATGACACGTGCTTTGTACATGCATGGAATGGAAATACACAGATAAATATATATAACATTCTCAAAAGTTCAATTGTCATTGAGATTTCTACCAATTTTTCTTTTTCAAATTTATTTAATTCACAACGCTATTGATCATCAACGAAGTACAATGCAGTAAAACCAGTAGCCTAGTGCTTATCAGTTAACTGATGATACTGAACTTAGTTGTTTAAAGGTGAAGCTGTGGCCATTTGATGACATAATAATCTCTGACAATGGTCAACTTTGATGATGACAAAACACAATTTACCCCATAAAACAGAAAAACAACTGCAGAATAAAATGTAACAAAAAAGCCCATGGCATCATTGTCCCCTCTTGTAAGTCAGGAAGCAGAGGCAACTGACAAATCACAAACAGAATAGTAATCTCTGTGCCAAAAAAGATAAAAAAAGTTTTTTGGGTGGGTGGGTAGAGGTTATATCAACTGCTGCACGTCCCTTTTGCTAAGGTACCCCCCTCTAGGTGATGACGTCGTTGCCAATACAGCCTATCTTGTAAATATACCAAAATTATGCCTACAAGTCTTCTTTAATTACTTCCCTCTTGCTCTGGGTTATCTGCTGTTTTGTTTGAATGTTGATCTAAGACACATCACCCTAAAAACGAATGAAGCAGAAAGATTTCAAGTGCTTCATCTACTTTCAATTACAGCTATCTCCCTAATGAAATGGAACCATGGCCATGGATGCCCAAACTTGCAGAATTTTTGACAAAAATGGCCCCTTGCCCCTCAAAGTCTATGCCAAATCAGATGACTTGAACCAATTGAAGCAAAATGAAACCAGCTACAAGTACATTCCTTGAGCACAAGCCAGCTAAAAGCTTCAAATGCAAACATACTTGCATTTCATCAGCTCATCACCTCAATAACAAGCCATATACATAAACACATGACTGCAATAGAACTTACAGTATCAACATAACAAGGTTAGACATTGCCCAAGGGAACACTGCCAACAATGTAGTTTGACAGGGTAGAAACTTGTATATATATATATATATAAAAGGCCATAATTTAAAGCTTTAGAAATCCATATTAACCTGTATCTCGTCAAAGCAAAGAATGCTAGCCCCTTTTTTATCTGTTTGTTGATCAACCAAAAACATATCTGCTACAGAAGGAAGAATGGTTTTCATCTGCACTTCTTCCTTGTATCGTTCTTCTGAAGCTAACCATTCTTTGACTTTGGTATCAAAAGGGAGATTCATTATCCAGCTAGATATGCTTGATTGCAAAGACTTTTGCTCCACTTGTTTCTTCCATATCATATGCATATGTGCATGTATTTCAAGCATAGCCTAACAAAAGATGGTAACATCACACATAATTTCTTTTGGCCGGAGAAAATGCACATATGACAAAAATACAAGCCCATTTCTCTCTGGTACTGCATCAAGCTACAGCACAAATACATAATGGGGTGTATAAAATCTGTACCCTCGAAGACCACCCTCTGTAAGGAATCAAAGATTAACAACTGTCTTTTTTTATGTGCCGAATGTCATTTTCACATTCATAAATGGGGTCTGCTCAGGCTCCGTTTATAAATGAAGACACAAAGCTAATAATTTAAAATCAAGAACTGATAGCAAAATTAGATATATGAAAGTGAAAGCATTGAAAACTCAAGCACAATACTTTGTTTGCAAACCATAAAATTTAGCAGCCCAGAAGTCACAAAAGGAAGCATGACACAATATTAAGATTTCTTGTGAGGTCCAATAGCTCAGAAAAGAGCAGGCATCCAAATACCAACAGATCAGTTTAAGCTATTATCTGCCTTTCCGACACTGATGGTGATCATTACAACACAGTTGTCGGACTCTTACATTAGCTGACAATATGCCTGCAACACCGTCACTTATAGACATAGACTATGATCAATTCCATCTCCACAACCTAGAAAAACAAAGTAAAACACACCACTAACCAATGATAATTGGTAAAATCCACCAGTTCATGGTTTTTGTTGTTCCTTGAAGCTACAACATAACTTGACGCATGAATGCTAAAACAAATATTCATACTAAATATTTGGGGACTGTTTGGTTCAAGTTAAATACTTCATGAGGAAGTCACATATCCAGGAACTCACTGCCAGGAGGAAGTCAGATATTTTTGTTTGGTCCATAATCCCACTTCCTGCTGAGTATGATAAAAAGGACAGAGTTATCCCAAATCACAACAGTTCAAATATTGAGCATAAATTGAGGACAATAGGTTTAATTTATTTTTTCAATAAGGAAGTAAACTTATTGAGGGCGTCAACAAGGTAACTTCCTCTAATGTGAGGAAGTAGTCAAACAGACCTTAACTTCCATTTGACCTTTTTCTTGATGGAAAATAAACTTATGGAAAAATCCATACTTCCTCGGAAGTTGGACTTCCATAGGTAACTAACACAACCCAAACAAGGCTAGTGCTTCTAAAGAAGCAATTGCAGTTCTATAGTATAAATCCATGAAGTTATTTTGCTACTATAATGTCCACTCTGAATTAGCATCCCAAAGTTGTAGAGAGAATACAGTCCATTAATCCGGAAAATTAACAGAAAGATAAGTTACCAGGACAATAATTAAAACATATCAAGTACTTACCTCGTGAAAGTGGAACCTTCTTCGATGACTGACAACTCCTTCTGTGGCATTATAGAACATGTCCATAAGCATTGTTTTCCCTATAAAATGCATTGGCAGATTCAAGAAATGTTGTTGGAAAAAGACCTGAAAGTCCAAATTTTAATCTTTCATTATGGTAATTGTAAATATCCTTTTCATGTTAATGATATAAAGTAAGTAAAAGAAGTCTCACACATCACCATATTCCTCTGAAAAGTAAGAGCAACTTTGAAAACCCACTTTACACTTTTTTATGGTAGGACAAAAGGAGCCCCAAGCTCCTATTTTGTTAGTAAATTGTATAATAAACAAAAAAAACTAGTTTCTATTTATAAGGCTCTCAAGTAGGCATAAAGAATAAAAGACAATATACCGCTTCCAACATTTCCATATAAATATAATCCTTTGGGGGCTGCAGGAGCAACCGGACGTTGACCGACCAGTGAATTTAACTTCCTCTCTCGATTAAGGTATGATACCCATTTTCCCACACCAGGTTCTACATCCACAGACTTCCCCCTGGTTCAAAAAACTATAAACTGGTAAATAGTTATCAAGACGGCGGAATAGAAATACAGTTTCAATTTTTCCATATGGGCTCATCTTCTATCAAATGCAAACTTTAACTCCAAGGCCTAACAGAAAGCAACAGTTCTACTGAACGAGAAAAGGAAAGTAAATCACGGCATTGATGGTGGAGACACATGAGCTATTTAACATGGAAGTATTAGAAGTTATGCATGGAAACCCAAGAGTAGTCTACATAAGCATTTCTTCCAATTGGATGAAATGTTTGAAATCCAAATTAGATCATCCATTAATTCTTGTGATAATGTGCATAGCAATGATATTTAAATAATTAAGAAATGGAAAAAATCTCCAATGCAACAGCTAAATAGTGCAATATGCCCACTCTCTTACAACATGAGCTATTTAACTTGAGTTCAACTCTCATTTGAAGTGGTATGTAAATTTGCTTCGTTGAATGAAAAGAAGAAAATCATAACAGGAATGAAGCATGCAATTTTAGCTTCCAGGTATTTTCAAATGGAACGTACTTATAATTGATAAAACAGAACAATGAAGGTGGCATGTAATTTTGGCTTCCACAGCCTTTCAACTGAACCACACTCATAATTGATAATTTCAACTAAAAACCATGAATGCCTTCTCAAATCCAAAAAGGAACTTGCTCAGAATCAGTTCCACACAAAGTAAGAAAGTTCAGTTATGTTGATACTCTATCCTTTGCAGATCCTCTGCTTGAAAAGTATTTGCAACGTATGTTGTGCTTTTGTATCAAAACTTGCGCTCAACCTATGCCTTAGAAGTCTCTAACATTCATCTCTCACCGATGAATGTGCTGACTTCTAAAAATTGCAAAATTACAATTAAAGAATTTTTCGACAGCAGGTTCCAAACGTAGATAGGAATGCTGGTTGCATTAGTAATTGGCAAGCAACATTAGATGCTTGTCAGATCTATCACAAAATGAGCAAGTGATTTTCCATTGGAGTGCCCCTCCTATGGGTGCTACATCATGCCTTCATCCTCAAAAAAATTGAAAAGGGCACAAATGGGTTTTGATTGCAGTTATAATCTGCAGCAGCAATGATGTGAAATAGTGGGAATATGGCTAATTGGATCAATGTTGGCTAATCAGTGGTGAAACAAAGATTAGTGAATATTGCAGCCTCCGTTGTATTGGTCAACAGACACAAAAATGGCAAAGACGTTAATAGATAAAGCCATGCTCTGATAATAATGTAGATCACTTTGGTCTATAGATGAGGAGATTAAAACAACCAAAAAATTTTGATAACATTGTGCCAAAACTGGACTACAATAGAGCTTCTAAGAAAAGGCGTTGTTGGAGTCATAATTAGGATAAGATAATAATTCCAAATAAAAGCATTCTAAAATATATTGCATGATAGAAGCAAGCCTAAGAGCAGACAAAACAAAAATAAGTAAAACTACAACAGTATAAAGTATAGTGTTAGACCTGAATGCATAAATTATCATTTTATCAAAATTCATTTAAGCATTGCCTAGGGTGATATCCTTAGGATGAAGTGACAACTAGAACTAAGAAATGAGCTATAGGAGGAGCAAAGTAGTAATTTCTGATTATAATACGTTTGCGCCAGTGGTTCAAAATCATGAGGGTTCACAATGTGTGTTAGGAATATTTGTAATTGGCAAATTCTGTGATTACAATGGGATTCGCCTGGTACACACCCACGCCTGAGGGGTACACATCCACTATTTGCACAAAACCTCGCACCTGATATACGCATGACCTATATGTAGACCTTTCTTTACACGCTTCTAACCTTGTTTTTCAACCACACCATATATATTTCTCTTCTCCCTTACCCAAACCACCTCTATTGATTGATGATTGCCTAAGAGAAAGTGCTATTGAGAGATAAGAGATTTTTGAAGGACAAAACTTCATATTGTTGGGGAGATTAAATTCTCTTTAATTTCTGTTTCCCAAAATCTTCTATCATCCTTAAGCACTTGTTCCATCCTATAAACCTTCAAAATATGTGGGTGGCTTTAACATTAAAAGATCTAATGGGAGATTCATAAAGCAATAAAATCCATAAGAAAACTAAAGGTGTCCAATTTTATTGTTGAGAACAAATCTAATAAGTTTTTCAGTAGAGGTCAGTAGTCAAGAGTTTGTTGGCTATAAATTAGTACATTTGTACTACTCGAGTTGTAAGTTGACTTCTAATAATGGATTTACTTTAATGAACTTAAGAAACCCAGAGAATTATACT
Organism: Nepenthes alata; assembly: GCA_028571085.2. NCBI lineage: Eukaryota > Viridiplantae > Streptophyta > Magnoliopsida > Caryophyllales > Nepenthaceae > Nepenthes > Nepenthes alata. The sequence goes on from JAOVVI020011104.1 coordinate 7,206, forward strand.
CAAGAACTATTTAGTTCTTGAGTTTTCCCTTCATTAGCATATTTGTTTTAGTTTATATCGAAACATTGACTTGCGTTTGTTAGATCTAAACTCAAATACTCATTACGTGTATCAAATATTTGTGTAACTTATAGCTTCCATATTTGATTGGGTCTAAATTGTAGTGGAATAGGGGGTGCCCTTTTATTTTGGTATGTTATCTCCCAATGATGTTATTGTAATAGATGAAACTAGAAGATTAATGAAGCCAAGGTTACAGTTGCAGAGAGAGCCCAAGGGTCCTGAAAATTCAACAGTTCTATGGAAGATCAATTGATACTGAGAAATAAGTCAACAACATTAGCAAAGAAAACTATTAAACAAATTTTGTAACCTTGGACGTATGCTTGAGGAGATAATTGAAAGAAGCAGGAAAATTGAAAACCGGACAATGTACAAGGTTAATATTAGTATGTTCAAGCAGAGAAATGCCGAAGGGTATCGGAAGTACAATAGTGGAAATTAAAAGATAAATACGTAAAAAGTGTGTATTAGCAATAAGAATTAAAATTCAAAATGTATAAGATCCGTATAATTCTAAAAGCTAAACTAAGAAATAATCATATTTGTAATAAGCAAGGAAGAGCACCTGCATAGATAAGATAATAGAGGGATACAAGATAGTCTCTGCTCTGAAAACAAAGGCTAGATAATACTCAGTAATGGAGAGTGATTGCAATGTGATTATAGGTATCAGAAGCGGTTAACATTGGAAGACTTGAAGTGAGGTGGTGCAGGAAAGGGTTTGACATCCCTTCAACTTTCAAAGGAATTGCCTCAGATTCCTATTGACCAGAGGGCCAAAAGAAGACTCATAGAGCTGAGCTCAGTTGAGGAGCTCTGGCTTGTTGATGTCAATATTATTGAAGTTGAATTCTCTGATTTATTACTGATGACTAGTAGCATAGTAAAACTGACTTACTCCAACAGATACTTCCAGGATAAACTATTAATATTCCCTATCCCTCTCAACGCTGCCTATTCCAACCTACTAACTGTATCAATAAAAACAAAGGCACAACAATTAGACTACCCTCAAATAAAGCCCGTCATTATTGATACCTTCCTTGAAATTGAATGTTATTGGAACATTTATTTCTTTATCGTCCAGATATCCCAACAACCTTTCTTCACTTTGATGGTATACACAATTCAACCCCACTTCTTAGCAAAGGCACCTGGATAGTCAACCATCATATTCATCTTTTCTCACACAGAACCAGAACATAATAAGCCATGCTAAACGATTTAAAAAAGGAACACAACAATCCATAAACCACCAATACTGTTCATAGGATGCCTTCTCTATCAAGTCATGAACATATCTACCCAGAGCAAGAAGATACCTTGACATGCCCCACAGCACTAGGGTAAGCTCATTGCTATGAAGCCAAATGGAAACATTTACTGTCATCATATTTCTAATACCCCCTCCCTCTCCCTAACCCCCAAAAGGAGATCAATAATAGGATACAGATTGCTTAGTGCAGAATAAATAAGGAAAAAATAAAGAGAAATTCCCGTTATCTGACCCCACATGAATTTCACAGTTAGTCTGTTAGGTGTACTCTTGACATAAAATAAGAGGATAATTACACAACTATGAGTCAAAAATGTTCACAACTGAATAACCAACATAGGATGCCTCACCGAAACATCCAATTTCCAACAAATCTATTTCGTTTCTTTTTAACTGCTTCCCATAAATCACTGTGCTGTTTTTGTTCTGCTTCCTTCATTAATAGCCCACGGTGCTCCTGCTCTCTAGCTTTCTCCCAGTTGTCTAGTTTTACCTGTTAGTAAATGTGAAAAAGGCACAATCATATGAAAACACCTATCCATATACCATCAGCTTTTCAAGAAACTTCAGGTAGTCGACCAACATACTTGATATTCCTCCATATCCTTCTCGTATTGCACCAACCTGCTCAATAGATTTTGCAACTCCAAAGCCACTTTTTCCTGGTAAGGATCATGCCGTAGCTTCCCTTTCTCAACAAGATTTTTGTATTGTACTAGTGGTCCTGAATGAAAATTTTCTTCAGTAATTTGGTAACTTGATCACACAAAAGGATTACATAAAACAATAAGAGATCTCAAATTAAAAAAACACAAGAAGTAAAATGGCATCAATCAAGCTGCAGAATGACATTTTGGAACTCAGTAAATCACAGGTTAAATCTAAGAAGACTAGCAAGGATGAAAAATAAAAACTTCCAGACTCTCTCTCTCTCTCTCTCTCTCTCTCTTCTTTTAATAAAAAAATCCTTAGTGTATACTAACTCTAAGATAAAAGGGGATAACAATGGAATTTTAATACTCCATTCTCTATGTATGAAAGCAAGCATCTCCCCACAGTCAGATATTTTCCCTCTTTTTTAGGGAAAAACCTCCGGGGAGTAAGTCAGCTTTCAAACTTCTTGCTCATGGCACCAACGAGGATCCAGAACCTGACTTTGCATTAGTAATTCTTCTTAATCCAATGAAATCTCCCTGTCAGCATTGTGCGTTAACCAAAATATATCAACAACTTCGATCATCGTAGAATGCAATTTAATCTCATATCAACGCTATTTCCAACGAGAAAGGAGTAAATTTAGGCTTAAGAAAATTCAACAAACTTGTCATATTAGGAGGTTGTAGCACAAGAAAACAGATAGTTGCAGAATTTGAACGACCAATAGTCGTCATATTAGGAATGAGCGAACCACAAATTAAAATACTTGAGATGCGAAAATTACCTGGTCGTTTTGAGCATGATCGGATCACATTGATTCGAAAATTAGGGTTCTGGTGAAAAATATCCTGGGAGAGAATGTAAGAAATCGGAGAAGCTCTCTTGATCATTCTCTCAACCCGCCGTCTTCGCTGTCGCCGGACGAGCAGATTTTAGAAGGAAAAATATGGCCGAACTACCGAAGTGCTACTTACAGGGGGAAAAACGAAAGTGCAGCCGTGATGACGTGGCCTCTTCCAGACGGAGCACGTGTAAGAATCTTCGTGGTGATCATAGCTTGATAACTTTGCGATACTGCTGCTGGATGAAACAGGCAAAAGCAAAATTGGTTTCACCTCCTCCTTCTCCTCCTCCTCCTCCCCCTCCTCCTCCATCACCGCCACCGCCACCGCTTCCATCTCCTACGCCTCTTTTTTTATTTAATTGAAATAAATTGAATGATCAAAAACCTTAACCTACTTTCACCCATTAGAGTACATTAACAGATATTAATTAACTAGTGCCCATAATTAATTAGCAGTATTGATCATTATCACCTATCAATGATTATCCAAAGCTAATTGACATGTCGTCCAGTCGATAAATTCTTCCATCATCTTTAAAGGTCAACTAAACATCGTTCTATCTAACTATCAATTGCCAAAAAAATAGGCCAATCAAGTCATTGTCACCGTTCTCAGAAGCTGGTGGGTTGATCTCCATTGATGGAAGCCCATCGACTATCGTCGTTGCAAGAAATAGTTCTACTTATCACTGTTATGGTCTTCTGATATTAATTAATACTTCATTGCAGGTTAGTCGCAAAAGACTAAGGATCGGCCACCATTATATTCATTGGGAAAACTCCATTATACATCCTACATAACAATAAACGCAAAATCATAAAAATAATATTAATTTCTATCATTTTGAAATTCTTTACCACCGTGTGGGTGCTACCATATGATGCCATATGTTTAATTAGATATATATTTTTAAATACTAAATAAAAATTATGATAAAACTTAGAATGCTAAATCTGAAATAATTTAGATGTGAAAAAACGGCAAACTTTTTGAAAGACAGTACATAATATGGAGAATAAGATAAGACTAATAATATATTATTATTATTATTATTTGAGAGAGCTATTTTTGCCCTAATATTTTATATGGGATGTGGAGTGATGAAAGAAAAGATTAAATACGATAAATTATCATATAAAATTTAGGCTAAAATAAATTGATTCATCATATAATTAAAATTTCCAAATAAAAACGATAAATTCTGATGTGTACTGTAACGCCATGAATATTTAAAATATATTATAAAATTAAATTTTATAATTATTTAACAATTTTAATTATTATTAGGCTTAAAATTTGTATAATTGTGGGTCCAATAAGTTAGAATATGTGGATTATGGGATTTAGGAATAAATATTTGAGCTACGAAATTAAATTTAAATTAATAAATATAAATATAATAATAATAATGATAACAATAATAAGGGTAATGGGTGAAGGAAAGAAGGGAAAGGAAGAGGGGAAATAAAGGAAAGAGAGAGAAAGGAAAGAAAGAAGAGGGAGAGAGAGAACGCGGTCGGTGGCGACGAAGAAGGAAATGGGAACGACGCTCATACGAAACCCTAACCAGCCCTTCTCATTATTTAAGGCGGTAGTAGGGTTAGGAAAGGAAGGACGAAGGAGAGAACGCCCTGCCATTACCGCCGTCGCCGGAGAGCGAAGGGAGGATTGAGGCAAGTAAAACTTGTTCTTCACAAAGATTAATTCTTCTTTTATTCCTTCTTATGCCAATCCTCTGATTTCATGCCTTGATTTGGTGAAAAATTGTTGAAAATCTAGGGTTATAAAATTAGGAAAATCGAATGCAGGGTTTTGGCTCTGTGAGGAAACGACCAGCCCTTTTGAATCAACGATGACTTGTGGCTTTGTAAATTAATTAATGAAATCATGAAGTATCGATTTTACATGTTATTTCCTGATTTTTGGAAATTTTTCTTAATTCCAAACGGGTTCAATGACCCGAAGGCAATGAGTGTGCTCCGACCCATATTCCACAAGTGAATCGTTCCCTTTAATCCCTAGACGTTGATAATTGCCTCATGTGGAGAGTTATGCCTATTGTCCCGATTTGGTGGTAGAACGATAAATTTGGAGGAAAACAGGGGCTCGGTTATGGGTGCTGATATTGGACTATCGGCACTGGACATGTACGTGTGTATTTGGTATGTGGGTGTATCGACAATGTGTATAATGGCAGTATAAATATTTATTTATTTATTGGGTGTATATATTTATGTGTATGCGGGCAGTATGGATATAAGAATGTGTGTGTTGTGTGTTAAGTGTGTAATCGGTGGGTGTGTATGAGCGTGTATGTATGTATATATATACATACATATATGTATGTATGTATAAATACATATATGGTATAGTGTGTGTGCATAATATACGTGTGTGTATTTAGCTGTATGCAAGTGTGGGTGAGTGTGTGCACTGTGCACGGTGTGTGTACTGCGGTATGGTAGAGTGTGTGTATATATGTGGCTGCTATATATATATATATATATATATATATATGTAATTGTATATATAATTATGCTTGGATTTATTTTAGAAGTATGTATAATTATATATATGATGTTATATAATTACATGTATGTTGGCATGCATCAATGGTAGAATACGTTTATATGAAATTATGTCGGGCACTTGATTATTCTTGTACCTCATCGATAAAATCCGGTGGATTATTCTTTATGTTAATTTTGTCGGTGTGCGTATATTTTCTTAGCAC
>JAOVVI020011105.1:0-12780 GCA_028571085.2 Nepenthes alata
AATATTGCATAACTATATTTCTAAATTTGTCAGAATGTATTAGAATATTTTTTTAAATTGTTATAAAATAATTTTATTCTATTATATAAAATTTATTTGTATTTTTTTAATCAATATAAATTTGATATTTGTGTCTAAAGTTTATCAATTAAAGTATATAATTTAGAGGTAAAATTATATACTTTTTGTGATAATTATTTGTCATTAAATATATTATTTGGTGACAAATTGAAAATATATTTTAATGATAAAATTATTTTATTACTAAATAATATTATTCAGTGATAATTTATTTTTTTATCACTAAAGAACCTTTTAATGGTAAAATAAAAATTTATCACTAAAAGTTTAGTGACGGATTTAATGACAATTTAGCGACAAAATAATATTTCGTCACTAAACTTTTTAGTAACAAGTTTATAATTAACAGTAACAAATTATTTTGGTACTAAAGATTAAAATTGTTATAGTAAGAATCATGAAAATAAAACTGCCCTGTTTCTTTTTCATCCCACAATATAATTCAATGAAGGTTATTAATTTGTACAATTATTATCGAAACATAATAAGAGGTACATTGATTATTAACTGTCTTGATTAGATTTCAATTTGTATTCTTTAATTCATAAATTTTAATTTAACTTAGATAATAAGTACAAAATATGTGAGAAAGAGCACTTCCTATAGGTTAATTTTGTTAGTTTTGTTGTTTCAATGTCCCATTTTGCAAGAGAACCACGCTATAAAACTACACTCCTTATTTTTCATGCCATAATATAATTGAAATTAAAGATGAGCTTTTTTACATACATATTAGGTTGTTCGGACCCCTCCCTCTTGTATGAGTTGCTCTGTCATTGTCTCTTTCTTCTTTGCCAGGTAACATGACATGGATTCGTTGATTGACAAATCTAACTAGGGCCTCCTATCCTACTGACAAATTAATAAAGGTTGCTAATTTAAAAATATGTGTCGTAAAAATATATTTTACTGTAATGAGGATATGTCAAATTCACTCCTTATTCAAAAGTCTTAATTAATTTTTTATTAAAATAATCATTTATCGTGTATTGATTAGATCTCAACTCGTATTGTTTACTGTTAAATTTCTTACTTAAGAACACGAAGTAATACACTAGTACAATTTTGACTTTGGTGTGAGAAAGAGCACTTCTGGTAGGTTTTATATATATATATATATGTAACATACTTTATATGATATGTTAATTTAACTTTAGTAACAAACATGACTTGTCAACTTACTATGTATTGTACATTGAGGCCGTATGATGTGAATTTGTCACTAGTTATAAATACTGGTTATAGTCAAGAAAATAAAAAAGAATTAAATCAATTAGAAGATAAACTAACCAAATTAATTCGATTATTATTTAATTTTTTATTGAATTAGTTTGATAGTAGCATATACAAAAATTATTCACAAGACCCTAACAACAAGTACGAAATATCCATTATTGTAGTTTCGACTCTGGTGTGAGACGGAATACTTTCGATAGGTTAATAATTGGGCTACCAATAATCTTGTGTTTTATTATTATTCTCATAAATAACATATATATATATATATATATATATATATTTATTTATTTTTAATGATTTAGATTATTTTAAAAATTATAAAATAATAAATCTGAAATCTAGAAAAAGTATAATATATCCATTAATTTCATAAGTTATATTATCAAATGCACAATCTATTTCTTGCCTAGTTTCTACACTATTCATATAAGTTTGCTAGCATAAGTGGGACAGCTATTATATTTTTTTTGTTGAAATTTTACTGAATGAAAACAAAAAATATAATATTTATATAAACACATTGGGTAAAAAATAAAAATTATATATATATATATATATTTATGTGAAATTTTTGAATTTTTCCATATATATTATACCATGATTGTTAGAAATTAAAACTTACCAAATTTATTAGGGATGCTACATTGTCTTGTAACTCGAATGGTTATAGGATCGCAATTATTTTAAAATAGTATTGTTACTTATATACCTAACTCTATATTTACTTTTATCATTATTGTCAAAAATAAATTCCTATTCCACTTTGTTTTAATTTTTTTGTTAGGGTTTGATTTGAACATACACAGCCTGGTATAGCAAAATGAAACCCAAAATCTCCCATCTAATATCAACCACCAGACTCATAAGCTCAAAAAATATAATAATACATAATACTTTTAATATGAAAAATTATTTTCAACCAAAGAAAAAGTCAATGGATAAATTTCAACCAAATCAATTATAAATAACCCTATCCAAAATATTTTCACTACAATCTCAAATGAAAAATGGTTAATTACAACTCTTCAATATACTCAATAAGTCAAAAGAGAAAAAAATAATAAGAAATAAGAGCAACCACACAAAATAAGTCATAGAAGGGCTTGTTCTACCAATAGGTGAAATATCTTATTGCTTTTTTCATAACTGCTACTAAATGCTGCTCTAGAAATCACAAATCACATCGCCAGTCAAGTTTATGAGACAAGGCCAAACATCTAACTCGACTGGTCTTTTAATGTCCACATTTTTAGTCATGCTTCATCATAACACAAGCAAATATTTGTAGAACTTTAAAAATACAATTAATCAAATAAATAATAAAAGTATCCAAGGAGCAAATGGTGGCTCATCATTTAGTGTAATGTACCGATTTTTAAATATCGTAATTGTAAATAACTAAAGTAATATAATTAAAGTTAGACTTAATACACGTGAAAAGTTAGGTTTTAGGATCGTAGCTTGAAGTGGCGGGAGAAAGCCTACTGGGCGCCCAAGGTGGCGCCAGCTGGCCGCTCGAGCGCCGCAGCAAGCCCAAGATCCAGCAGGCTTGTGCCTGCTGGGTGCCAAGCCTCAACTCGAGTGCTGGCCCGCGTGATAAAAATCTGAGGGTTTTGCTTCGTCATTTTTTGATTTTTCCACACAAAGAAGAGAAAGAGAGAGGAAAGATTGAGGCTCTGGGTTCGCATCCGGTTTAGAGCTAGTTAGAGAAGTTATAGATCGAGTCGAAGCAAGTATACTTATACTCTTCTCTTTCATTTCTTTGCACTTTTGTTCCGTTATCTTTGAGTATCCTCGTTTCGATATTTGATTAAACTTATATTTTATTTTACCCATGATCTGATCATGCACATATGCTAATTTCATATCCAATTTTATAGTTTTGACTGATTTTTGAACGTTAAACCTAAAGCCCGTGCTTGAATGATTTTACTTATTTATTTTAGGATCTTTACATAAATTACCTTTAGAATATTATTACCCATACCTTAAACTTATAAATTTAACAATTGGGTGTCCAATTTGGTAATTTTATACGGTTTTTCACAACCAAAAATCCTAACCCGCGCCCCTTGGGCTTTTACTCGAATTAATTGTAATTTATGCATCATTTGACTTTAAAAATTTGTAACCCTAACTTTATGGACGCGGGTACTCCAAATATTTGGTATTTGTTTACATATATTTTGTATATATTTCTTACGGGTTTTAAAAATATTATCGGATATAATTTAAGATATTTATCCATATACACAGTATAAATGTTATCTTGTATATACTCTAAAAATTATGTTGTATGCATTTATGAAGAGATTTATTGTCCGAAAGCTCTAAAATTATGTCCGACGCTTGGTGGTAAGATTTTTCTATATGTTCTAAACTTTATGATTATTTATGAATATAATTGAAAGTATGTGAAGATATGAACTCATGAGATAATGATTATCTGTATCCGTATTACGAAATATAAAAGTTATGCAATGTATTTAAAGGAAACTCCATAATTTGATAAGTCTGAGTAATCGTTCTCCAGAGATTGAGAACTTCTATATATGTTTATGGTGGAACCCCCCCTTAAGAATAAGAAAATAAGAATTTGGATCAAGGATTTGTATTTCAGATTAGGTCGTATTATCTGATATAGCTTACAATATTACAGTGGTAGATCGAGGAATGTTCCTGGGCCACGGGAGATATTCTGGTGGTGTATTTTTTATTTGGCCCTAGGTATCGGGCACCGTCCGCCACGGGACGTTAAAGTTGAGATTTATGGGTAGCACTTTAGAATGTGTAGGTGCAAACACATTCTATTGCTTGATCGGTTATTCTGTTAGCTGGTAAGGCATATTGACCTTAGTCCACAAAGTAAAGAAGTTCATACATGTTTTAGAATTTAAAGAAAGAACAAGTAAGATAGAAAAGATAATTGCATTTAAAAAAGTGCATTTAATCACACTTCATGATTTATGCTTTTATGTTATACTCTTATATCATTTCTCTACCTTATATTACATATATCGTTTCACTATCCTTACTTATATTGCACATACTGAGTATTTGGCTCACAATTACTGTTTTCCTTCCTTCAAATGAGTAACAGCTTGCGCCTGATGAGTCGAGAGTAGAGAACTGAAAGTCGGCTAGGCTGAAGACTAGAAAATACTATTGAGGACTAAGTTGTTGTGATTTTTGTATTTGGTGGAACATTTTGTATTATTATTGATGGTTTGTATATTGATGTATGATGATGATGATATACTCGTAGTATAGTTTCTGTTGTGGTCGATTAATGTATGTACTTTCACAGGTTGTCATGGTTTATTTGGATATCTTGTGGCATCTTGTTTAAACCGTCATACCCGGGGTTATGTCATTGGTGCTATGTGTTTGTTGTGGCTATTTTTGGACCATGTGATGTGATTTGTGATTATATATTGTGCTGTATAGAAATTTTTATACTGGTTGTATTAGTTTGCCGGTCGTTTTACTGTCGAAACTCTATCAAATTTTCGGTTGAAAATACGATACATCACATTTAAGTTTAAGGTAATCTACTTGTCACAATTGCCTACATCTTTTAATGATGATAATAAATAATATTACTCAGGTCCTATTACTTGACCGTGCACTTTACGTGTTACTTATTAATGGTAAAAGTTATAAGGCCGTTTGACAACAATAGGAAGTGTGACGTACCGTATTTCCAATCGAAAATTTGGTAGAGTTTCTACTGTAATACGGACGTCGGCTAAATACAAAACCTGTATAATAATCATGTATAACAAATATATAACCTCAACACATCCAAAATCCATCCAATTCAAACTTCAACACCCAGATAAACACAAGTCAATACAAGATCCTAAATCATGCCACAATCATTACGTGGCTCCAACATTATATCTTCGGATACAATATCGGATATAGAAAGATGCCACTAGATACCTGAAATAAACCATAATAATCTGTGAAATTATATACATCTATAAAAGACGGCAAAAACTATACGCTATGGACATCTTCATCGTCATTATACATGACCATCAAAATAATACGAAATACTCTATAAAAGGAGGGGGTACAAAATCACTAATCTAAGTCTTCAAGCTATCCTCCAAGATCTTCATACTTAGCTGACTTCTAATCCTCTACCTCACCTTATCTGGTATAAGCTCGTACTCATTTGGAAACAAAGAAAGCAATAAGGGTGAGCCAAAGTCTCAACAGGTGCAATATTATCAAAGTTAAGGTACAATATAAATAAATGTGATAGGGAAGGAGATAAAAGCATAATATAGAGTGCATAACATGAAACATGAGCAAAAGTATTCCCGAAATATAAGTAACTTTTTATATTTATTATTCTTTTCTTGGGGTTCCATATTATGTATAATTTTTTTTTATATTTGCGAACCAGGGCCAGTAGGTTGTACTTGCTATGATGCGGGAGAATGAGAAAAGAAATGTGTATACTCCTACACATTCTAAAGCACATAACCATGAAATTTAACACCCCGTGGCGAGTAGTATATCTATAACCCGATATACGAGATTATCACATATGCCACCATATCTCTCGTGGCCTAAAGGCAGTTATCGTGCTTCCAGAATAATATCCTAAGGCGTGCCAAGGATATCACTCACTTCAACACACGGCCAGGGTAATCCTTGAGTTTTCACTATAATATCAATGGCATGCCGGAAGATACTGTCATCTAAATATAAATCAGTGGTCCAGATTTCATGATTTCTTAATCTTTGAGGAAAAGTCCACCAAACTTCTTTTATTAGTTCTCACACCGGGAGAACGAATCATACACATAGCAAATTATGACATTCCCTCTATATTCTTACATATCTTACTTAACTGATGGTTTAATTCTTTACGTGACTTTAAACATATGTATAGTTCAATATAATAGTTTGGAACAATTTGAAAATCCTTATCACATCGGCCAAACGTAACTTTAAAATTTCAGACAATTATTCATTCAAAAAGGTTCACATTAATATATTCTAGAATATACGATTGAATATATACAGGTATGTATAACATAATTAATAATTAAACAATGAGGAATATGCAAAAATACCGAATTACCTTGGATGAACAGTGTCAGTGCGTCAGTTAGGGTTCTCGGACACACCAAACGGGTCAAAACATGAAAATCAAACACCAAACCGATAAATGCATATATTCAAGATATAAGTAAATCATAATTAAAACCAAATCATGCATTAGACTTGAAATAATTGGTTAAACGTGGTCCGGGCTTGGGTTAGGGTTCTGGCAAACGAATTTTCAGATAAAACCACCAAATCGGATATTCAATCGATAAATTAATATATATAAGTTACGGGTAATAATATTCTAGATGCAATTTAAGCAAAAGCCCCAAAAATCCTTGGATAAAAAGAATCGGGAGCAGGGTTATGGTTTTGGTGCGAAAAATCGATCAAAATTCGGAATTCGGACATGAAATTTACATGTGTATGATAAAACTATGGGTAATATATAATATAACTTTAATCGAGTATCGGAACGAGAATACTAAAAAAAATAAATAAAATACAAATACAAGAAAACGAAAGAGGAGAGTATGAGTGCACTTGCCTCGGCTCAATCTATCATTTCTCTAACTAGCTCGAAGTTAAAATCGAACCAGAGGACTTTGATTTTCTCCTCTCTCTCTTCTTCCTCCCTCTCTCTTTTCCCGAAACCCCTGCTTCCCCCCGCATCCTCCTTTCCCCTTATTATTATTATTATTATATATATATTGTTACTTTTATTCCAAAATACAAATCGATAATCGGGTACCAGCACACTTTGGGTGCCAGCCCAATTAATCTAAATATCTTTTAAAATTTTATAATATTTAATTAATTTTTATCACACCTAAATTATCTAAAATAATAATTAATCCCAATTAAATCGGATAAAAATTTTGGATATTATATTCTCCCCCACTTATAAAAATTTTGTCCTCAAAATTTAACAATCAGGGTAATCTTTCCAAATTCTTTCTAACGTTCCGAAATCACTTTATCGATTAAATGACTTATCCTAGATAACTTTAGTAATTTGAATTGTTCTGATCCTTATTACCCGTTGTGTTCTATCAAATATCTAAATTGAAACCTCATTATGAGACAAATTTTTAATCTCCCTACAATGGTCTAACTCGACCACATACTTACTTCCAAAATCAACGATTTGTCGAAGATTTCATGATAGTCCATCTAATTCGAGGGCAAACTAAATCTAGTTATTGCCCATTCGTCTTGATACAAAATCTTAGACGGGCAAACAGATTCTTACTTCGATTCATCCTATGTCTCGAGAGTGATCATTCACTTGGGATCTCAGTCTTATTTCGAAATCTCTGGGCCATGGGCCCACATGATTCTACTGTGCTACTCTGATTAACCTTTTACTAGCGCACTGAAATCTTCATGTGACTCATATTCATTGATCCAAATCAGACACCTAGCTATTACCTAAGAAAAGTCTCAAAAATATCAACACAATTAAGTCAAGGTCCTTAATCCTCAAATTACGATTAACTTTGGAAACACAATTGAGACGATCACCCCAAAATTTGGCACGACCTCCAAATCACTACCTAAGTCTTGAAACCTAAATGCTCAGCAAACATATTATCTTGTTGGCATACCAACGAGTCAACATATTTGACCCGCACACATTACCCAATTTCAAGATAAATGGAACGTCCTTGAAAGCTAATCCACAATTATTCAAACACCCAAAATCCTTACTGTTCTAATAACCCCAAGGCAAAACCATAATGACTTCTCATATCATAGTTTTATAGTTTCAATACTTCGAATACGATTTTGTCTCCCAAATCAAGAGCACGACATCTCATTAATCCAAACATTGGAACAACTCACGGTTCATGGTTCACATCTCCGACGCAACATTGAAAACATATTAAGTCCAAAGACTCCCAATATCATATTATTGGTCCTAATGTCCACTTTCCTTAAAGACACTGAGGTTCATATTCACAATCCTTAAATAAGTTTACTCATTTGTACTAATGTATGATTATATCCTTTGTATGACATGACTACTCAAACCTTTAGGATTAGATGGACAATAACTACATCCATAAGCAAAACCTATAAATCCTCAAAGCAAAGATCCTAATTACTAACTCCAACCTATGGTTAGAGTTATTCTGATAATTGGCTTCTCCCCCACTTAATTCAAGGGTAGCCACTCACACACGTTACAGGAAAAGAACAATTCGAAACCTCACTCAAAAGTTCCACAATCCATTACAACTCCCTTGATCCATCAAGGATCAACCCAAACGACATAGTCGACAACTTACCATTCAATCCTTAAAAGTTATTCCCACCTATTTACTCTCACCTATTTACTCTAACAGATACTGAAACTCACCATTATAGTCCTTATCAAATTAGCTATCGCTCAAGCCTCTATGGAATCGCATTCAGGCTATCGGAGAAACCACATGTCCAACATACTCTTCCCTAACCAAACTCACATTCTCTTCTCAGTTGAGCACACGGCTAACCGTCTTTCATAAGCTATGATACGATCCTTAAATAGAGTTCATACACCCTTGTGATTCTAAAAATTTATAAGTGAGGTTATCACAAAATCGATCTAAATATGACTGAAAGATCCAACCCATAAAATTCACAGATATGCCAATAAATTTACAAACACAAACATCATCATCAGAACTTGTAACGATCGTGTCTTAATCCTGAAAGCTGCCACTAGTATAACTCTCATTCATCTACAATCGACAACATACTGGATATAGATCGGCCTTAGAAAAACTCTAAACCTTAACAAAAGGTCAAACGATCTATCTATTCAATCACAGTGCCCGTTATCAAGCCATTCATCTCCCAAACAACCCACATTCACAAGTGATCCTATCAATTCATCTTACTCACTTTACAGGTTTTAGAGCACCCAACAGCAGGATTTAACCGATGCTTCCTCGGTCCTAAATAAAATCCTTAAAATTAGCGTTGATTCTAACACAACATCAAATTGCCGATCAAAAGACAAATCAGCCTAATCATTTCCTTCAAGGAATATCCTCAAAGACTTATACAGCCAAGCTCCTTAGTGACCACAAGATGACTTTGAAGGGTGGTCACATTTGTTTAATGATTCAGACACATATCCTCATCAACGACTAGCAGACACAATAATACTAATTTTCTGATACCTCAAAATAAATCAATTTAGTCCAACCGATCATATCTACGGACCCAAGAAAATATCATAGATCTCGATACCACTAGTACCAAGTCTGAATTCTTAGATAAATGAATAAATTTAGTAATCACAAACAAAGATATGAATTCAGGATCCCAAAACGATACATGGGCTATAATATCAAATTCAGGAATCTTACCTTCCAACACGGTAGACGGCACTCTACACCTTATACCGTCACCACGAAATCCCAATTCAAGGTACTGAACTTCTTCACTGTCCTAACAATGGATAAGGACAATCCTTGATCATGTGGCAGAACTGTCCAAAACTAGAATCATACG
Source organism: Nepenthes alata (assembly GCA_028571085.2). Classification (NCBI taxonomy): domain Eukaryota; kingdom Viridiplantae; phylum Streptophyta; class Magnoliopsida; order Caryophyllales; family Nepenthaceae; genus Nepenthes; species Nepenthes alata. Next base: position 9,892 of record JAOVVI020011105.1, read on the forward strand.
CCAAAACTCGTTGGAAAGAATAATGATCCATAAAAGTATTCACGGACATATTCCACGATATCTCTTCATCCTCCTAGCCCATAACTCTTTTCCCACCAACTGTCCAAGGTTGACTTTGCCTTCTAAGTTATATGAGGTAGACACTATCTTATCTCCTCCCGGATATCGATTTCTGTAAACACCATTTTAATTCTCATGATCTATATTTCAACTTCTATAGGATCTTAGTTATCCAAAAGTCTAGGCACTTAATCATTACCAAATCGATTATAAATCGACATCCTTGGATTCGTTACACCAGAATTGACTCTAAGTTATACTAACCTCAAGCCACCGATTTTACCTTGTCCATCACTCTTGATCATCATATTCAAGTATCCATTCTTAGCAAATTAATAGCCTGAGGACCTCAACCCAAAATCGATCAAATGTAAATTTTGAACTAAAATGGACTACTTAAACCTCGAATAGATGTTGACATACTCAAACACTAGCTCAGCATCGATCAAATTCAAACTTTAAGGTGCCTCCAAATAACTTCTTCCTCTCGACCTCACGGTCGACCACCACCACGAGTAAACCCTCGTCCAGTAGTCAAAGCTAATACTTTTCTAAAATAAGGACAATTTGGGTTAGCTTACTCTTAGGATACTAATTAGAAAAATTTAAACTAGACAAGCGAGCTTCACTATCGATCCCAACTTAGCGCTAACCTAAGTTACTGAACTATGATGACTAGGACTATCCGGTCTAACTTAATTGTCCTACGTCTTCATCTACTTATTTGATCAATCTTAATCTATCATAAACTTCCGCATACGATTCAAATTAAACCTAAAGTATCACTTTTTCTCTAATACCAACTGTGACGTAGCATTTTTTTAACTAAAAATTTGACAGAGTTTTTCCTATAATACAGACGTCAGCCAAATATAAAACCTGTATAATAATCATGTACAATAAATATATAACCTCAACACATTCAAAATCCTTCCAATTCAACTCTAACACCCAGACAAACACAATAAGTCAACACAGGATCCTAAATCATACCACAATCATTACGTGGCTCCAATGTTATCTCTCCGGATACAACATCAGATATAGAGAGATACCACTAGGTACCTGAAATAAATCATAATAACCTGCAAAAACATATACATCCATAAAAGATAGCAAAAACTATACACTACGGACGTCACCATTGTCATTATACATGACCATCAAAATAATATGAAATACTCTATAAAAGAAGCGGGGTACAAAATCACTAATCTAAGCCTTCAAACTATTATCCAATATCTTCATACCTAGCCGACTTTTAATCCTCTATGCCGTCCTATCGGATATAAACTCGTGCTCATCTGGAGACAAAAAAAGCAGTAAGGGTGAGCCAAAAGCTCAACAAGTACAATATAATCAAGTTAAGGTACAATATAAACAAATGGGACAGGAAAGGAGATAGGAGTATGGTATAGAGCGCATAACATGAAATGTGAGCAAAAGCATTTTCAGAATATAAGTAACTTTTCGTATTTTATCCTTCTTTTCTTGGGGTTCCATATTATACGTAACTTTCTTCTATATTTACAGATCATGACCAGTAGGCCGTACTAGCTAATGATACGGGAAAATGAGGAAAGGAAAGTTTATGCTCCTACACATTTTAAAGCACATAACCACACAATTTAACACCCTATGACGAACGGTATACCTATAACTCGATATACGGGGTCATCACATATGACACCATATCCCCCGTAGCCTAGAGGCAATTCTCGGGCTTTCACAATAATATCCTAAGCGTGCCAGGACATCATCCGCTCTAATACAAGGTCAGAATACGCGGTCAGAATAATCTTTGAGTTTTTACTATAATATTAATGGCATGCTAGGGGATACTACCCTTTAAATATAAATTCATGATCCAGGCTTCATAATTTTCTTAATCTTTGAGGAAAAGTCTGCCAAACTTCTTTCACATAGTTTTCACATCGGGAGAACGAATCATACACATGGTAAATTATGGAATTCGCTCCATATTCTTACATATCTTGCTTAATTGAGGGTTTAAGCCTTCACGTGGTTTTAACATATGCATAATTCGATATGATACTTTGAAACAATTAGAAAATTCTTACCACATCGGCCAAACGTAACTTTGGAATTTTCGAACGATAATTTCTTTACAAAAGTTCATATTAATATATTTCGGAATATATGATTGAGTATATACAAATATATATAACATAATTGAACATTAAACAAGGAGCAACCATGCAAAAATATCCAATTACCTCGGATAAACAGTGCTAGCGCACCGATTAGGGTTTTCAGACACACCAAATGCATCAAAATATGGAAATCAAACACCAAACCGATAAATACACATATTTAAGATACGAGAAATCATAATTAAAGCCAAATCATGTATTAGACTTGAAATAATTGATTAAACGTGGTCAGGGCGCATCAATCAAATTTTCATATGAAATCACCCAATCGGATATCCAATTAATAAATTAACATATATAAATTACGGGTAATGATACTCTAGACCCGGTTTAGGCAAAAGTCCCAAAAATCTTTGCGTAAAAAGGTCTGGGTGTGGGGTTAGGATTTTGGTGTAAAAAATCGGCAATATTTGAATTATGGATACGAAATTCATATATGTGCATGGTCACGACATGGGTCATACATAATATAACTTTAATCGGGTATCAAAACGAGAATACCGAAATAAAACGACGTAAAAGTGTAAGAAAATAAAAGAGGATGGTATGGGTGTACTTGTTTCAGCCCGATTTATTACTTCTCCAACTAACTCGAAATCAAAATCAGACCCAATGACCTCAATTTCTTCCTCTCTCTCTCTTCTCGAAACCCCTG
>JAOVVI020011107.1:0-12779 GCA_028571085.2 Nepenthes alata
CTTCCGATCTACCATCAAAAATCAATCATCCATCTCAAAGCCGCCCAACTAAGCGCACCATTGGAACACAATCTTCCCTCTCTGAACCGCTCCCTGATCGAGTGTACTCAAACACTCAATCCCCTGTTATATGCATCCATACATTATTTATTTATTCTATCTTTTTATCTATATGAGAAATATTTAGGATTTAAATATAGAAGAATATATTGGAGAGTAAGTTTTTCATAATTTGTTTGTTGTGATATGTAGGATCTAGGTTCAAAGTAACGAAGACCAAACACACTTTAACTCAACCTCCCGGGATGATCAAGTAACTCTCTAACTTGCTTGGTAATTCGGATTTAAAGACGCATTATTAGCGTTGTCTGTAAAAATCGATTAAAAAGTCTAACCACCACTCCTACGAGAGCAAATATGGCCAATGCCAGGGCATGAGCCGACGTGCCCGCCATAAACATCATCTCCCGTGGCTACAACCCCACTACGGGTAATCACGAGGATTAACGCTTGGCCCCTGAGGTGCAGGCACTCATCATCCAAAGATGAGACGTGTCTTCAGCCGCCCTAGACCGTTAATACCTGCCTGAAAGTGGAACACTGGGGGTTCTGCCCTTTAACTTCCAAACTTTAGCATCTAGAAGGAGGAATTAGGGAGAGACAGCCTCCGCAGAAGATCCATTGGCCTAACAACCCTAGGGTCTAAGCGATCATGAGCAATGGGGCTAGTTGCGGCCAGAGGGCCAACCGAGTTAGGAGATTTAGAATGAAAGCCCAAAGAGACATGATCCATACCGCTCCCGCGGCAATAGAAGCCTCATGTCCGAGAGAAATTCCATGCGGTGCCAGCGAACACTTCACCGACCAAGCCAGGTCATCATTCCTGATGGAGATCCGGTCGTCACCATCTCATTGCAGGATTAGGAAACTAAGCATAAAGCCCCACAACAGAAATTTTGATTTGGTGTTCTACCTGGATCACTTCTATGCTTTGCCGGGCCTCTGGAGCCTCATGGATTTCCAATGCAGCGTGGTAGCAGGCTAGAACGCCCTCAAGGGAAACAGAGTCCTTGGCCTCACGCATGCGGTGTTTTATGCCACAAGATGCTGCCAGCATGCCGAGCGACGTCCCCCTTCTGTACCTACGGGTCATGTGTTGGCAATGAAAACTCGGCATCCAAATTATGCAGCCAGTTCAACGTGGTGGACCCAATCCTACGAAGTGTAGAGGCCATAGGCGTGAGACTGTTGGGAGGAGCGATCAATCTCCCTCCTGTCAGAAACTGTTCCCAATCTCAACGATCATCTGAAGTGGGGTCTATGTGCTATGCACCCAGAGCAGAAAGCTATCCTCGCGGGTGCTGAGCGTCCTTCACCTTAAAAGATGCTTCTGACAATTTATTGCCAAGTGCAGGTAAGTCAAATGCACCCATGCGGAGTGCTTAAATATCATTCATTACTTATTATATTTATTATGACAATCATATGAATGCTCGTATGTTTATATTAATTCAAAGACCTATATTACCCCTACGTTGGGTGAATTTCTTCACCCGCACCTCAACCGGCTGTGACCCAATCAAAAAGCTTCAATTCTAGCAATCGAGCAGCTCAAATGCGGTTGAATCTTGAACCTCGATTCCAGTAATCAAATGGCCCAAATGAGGTCAAATATAACTGCTCGGAGAGCGCACGGACCAAGAGTCGAGCCTTCCCATTAAGCGGCTATTAAAACCTTAGGGGGCTCACCATCAGTCAACAATGGTCGGAGAATTAGTACACGACGTACAAAAGCTACGACATCCTATAATATGTTCGAGCACCAATGATTACGTGCGGACAACAGCCTAGATTTCACCAGAGCTTAGCAATTGCGGCCATAAAACCTAGTCGGCCTTTGTGAGGCTCACCAATACTCATGCCACGATATCCTTCCGCAGGAAGGAGCACAAATGGCCGAATGTATTCAGTCAAACCCGACAACAATAGCTGCAAGGCTTAGGCAACGATTACATTCTCTTGGTGCCACGACCTTCTCATCAGGAGTGAACACAATTGGGAGGTTGCGTCCATCTAAGCCCGACAATGATAATTGCAAGGCTTAGTCGACAATAGCATTCTCTCAATGTCATGACCACCTTATAGGAGCGAGCACAATCGAACAGATGCATCTAGCCAAAGACCGGTGGCGACTGTAACAGTGTATAGTCGGCAAGGCAGAGCCAGTGTTGGACAAAGACAAATCAAAGACATCAGTGACAATAATTAAAATAATCAAACTAATTTATTAAAGATCTAAAAAGTACAACTAGGACACCCAAGCGCCTACAAAAGTACAAAACGTTGCCTAAACTCGTGGCTCCACCAAGCAGCCATCCTATGGTTGGGGGCCCCCTGGCAAACGTGGTGCAGGCCCACCTCCTATCTCTAGGAAGTCCTCCAAGTGAGTGCGATGTCGAGTTCCGGCATTCCTAGGATCAATGAAGTTGACAGGGAAGCCTAGGATCTCCAAAGATGCAATCCACTGACTGAAATGAATGCCTTCTTGGAACATTTCATCCATGGCATGGTTGACTTTATCAGGTTGGACCCGATACCTCAACTCTCCTTCAAGCCTGGCATAATCCCTATGGAGGTCAAAGAGTTGGTGCTGCGTCTCCTAGAGCCGATCCTCAAGCAAGGTGATTCAATCCAAAGCCCAAGCATTAGCCTCTGAAAGCTCTTGGGATCTTGTATCAGACTCGGACCATGTTTGATGGAGATAGGTGGCTTGTTCTTCACTTCGTAGAGCCTCAGCTACAGCAGCATTCATTCGGCAGCTCACATCCTCCAACACAATGAGATCTACATGCACTTGGGATAGCCACTAAATGTTAGCGTCCCTCGAATGCAGTGCCCTCTCCACTACTCGAAGAGCCTCCTAAACTTGCCAAACAAGAAGTGACAATTTATCAAAAACAACGGTAAGAAGGGTCCCTCCAAGGAATATAAAGTGTTGCCTACACTTATAGTTCAAATGGTCGACTATCCCGAGGCGGGAAGCCCCTTGGCAAGTGTGGTGAAGGCCTTTGTTCTATCTTCAGGAGATCAACTAAGTCAAATCAATATTGAGCTCTTGCGCACTTCAAATCAAAGGTTCCAACAGAAAAGTTCAGATCAGTGAACTTCTTCCAGGCAGAGACGAGTTCTTAACCCTCCACCTCTTCTGGCACAGTTGCTCTGGAAGTCAGCTAGTCGCTACTCGGTCTCCCGAAGCACATCCTCGCGACGAGGCGATCTGATCCAGAGTCTGAGATCTTTTTCTGTGAGATCTTGAGTCTTGCTTAAGACTGGGACCGCTCACGGTCAATGCCAGCGGCCCACTTGTGACCTTGGAGCCTTGGCGACAATAGCTTTAGCTCGGCTTTTCATTTGTCTCATCCCTCGGCCTCTTAAAGTGCATCATCACAGCGAGATAATCTGATTCAGAACCCAAGATCTTTTCTTAGTGAGCTTTTAGATCTTGCTTAAGACTCAGACAACTCAAGGTCAAAGTTGGCAGCTCGCTCTTGAAGCTACAGAACCTAAGCTTTCAAAAACGGGTCAACTAGGAACAACCAACTTACGGACGTTACACTTCCCACAAAATAGCTCCGCCTGTCTTCCAGCAAACATGGGCAGACTTGCAGCGACGCCTTAGGAAGCCATGAAAGTAAGGAAAAGGAAAGAGAAAATTGGGGTCAGGAGAATCACATAATGAAGGAATGCAAAAGTGGTTAGATGCCAACACTTAAATAGCTAACGCCCCAGCCCAGCAAGAGCGTCGCTTCAGGATATCGAAAAAGCAATTCTACATAGTGACCACGACACATGCCATCACCACAGAGTGCTGTGATTTATTTGTTCACTGGCCCTATCATGATGATTCATGCGACACCTCTCAGCGCAGTGCGCTGACAACTTGTTGCCTCAACACTTAGATCAGCAAATTGGCGGCATAGGTAATGATGGCCTGACACCCCACTTTCTCAATATTGCAGACTAATGACATGCAACCCTAACAAGCTCGAGACTGATTTGCCTAGCTCGTGTCCCAACCAAGCAACCTGGACGATCGGCCATGGGGCAGATCGCCAAAAGGCTGAGTCGCCAGTCGCTCAGACCATCAAATTGTTAGACATCAAGCAACATAAAATAACATTCAAACAATTTAACTATTCACACCATACAAGAGAATAGGAGAAGAGTCTCCACCGATCTCGGCTTGTGGTTGTGTAGGCTCTATACATCTCTAAACTCTCACACCACTTGACTTGTGAAGATGATTCATGATGTGAGGTATAGAGAACCCCGCCATTTATAGCTGAAGGAGGAGATCGACTAGTATTAAACCAAGAGATTGCGCTGGCGCCAGAGGTTCATCGGCGGTATAGCATCGAATCAACACTGAATATTGCCAAACAGAGCAAAAATCTGCAAGATATATAGGAAATGAACACATGTATGGACTTGCATGGTAACATCCCTTCATTATATGTCGGGAGTTGAAATTTCAAACCTCCCGACATGAGGGGCCAATGATGGGTCTGATACTGTGGACCGGCCCTGAATTTAGATTATAGAGGATCGACAGTCCATCAGGGATTCCTCCAAGCCCAACATACAGACCTAGGTAGCATGACCTGAGTCAACCCAACGAAGTTTGGACCCTCGAGGTCGTCCCTTTCGAATAGGCCCGTAAGCACAGCCCAGCGGCGCCCGCTCTAAGTTTCCAACTCATCAATCGATAAGTGGCAAAACACCGCACGAATATGCAGGTGATACTTGCCACTGCCCTGAGCTACTCAACAAATATTCCCAAAATATTCTGCCCAAGATTGCGTGCCCCCGGGATGGTAGTCACGATTCAACAAATCGTACCAAAAAGACAGTCACCATGCAGTGATCCCGACGATCACCCTAACAAAGGAAAGAACGCTCGCAATTAGCCATAGTTGTTATAGCAAACACCCACGATCGTTCGTACAGTTCAGCAGATTGGTGTGAATAGCTATCGCCAACCATAATTCCCAATGAAGGTTGAACAGACTCAAATATTATAAATATCCCTTTATTCTTATAGAAAAAGTGGGTTTCTCTCTTCCAACCAAGCAGGAGCAAATTCAATGAAAATAGTGAGAACCATGCCCAATTATCTAGAGCATACTTTCCAACTCTTTTCTCATTTTGCTTAAGGGCTATTCCGGACAGATACATCCCCGACTTTCAGAGTGATAATTCGATTTAGACTCGTGGCTACGCAGGCATCATGCCAGCTCCAAACTTTCACACCAATTGGCTGGTGAGGTCGATTCACGTAGCAAGGTAAAGGAAATCCCTCCACTAGTAGCCGGAGAAGAGTTTAACAATGACCCTCATCGGAATTCAATCATCCATCTCAAAGCTACTCTGCAGTCAAGTGCACTGTCAAATCATCCATCTCAAAGTCATTCTCCAATCGGGCGCACTATCGAAACTCTATCCTCCATCTCAAAGTCACTACTCAATCGAGCGTACCGCCAGAATATAGTCCTTTATCTTTAAGTTGCTCCCTGACAGAGCGCACTTAAACACTCAATCCCCTACTACATGTATCAATATATCATTCATTTACTCTTCTTATTTTTCTATTTATTTGAGAAATATATCTAACTTGAATATCCGATGATATATCGGGGAGCAAAGTTTTGATATCCTTTAACCTCTTATTTGTTAGTTGTGATATATATGATCTGAGTTCGAAATAACGATGATCGAACCCACTTTAACTTGGCCTTCTGGAAAGATCAAGTGGGTCCTACCTCGTTCGGTAATCTGAATTCAGGGGCATATCATATGTGAATTGGGAAAAAAATACAAATGGTGAAATGTATACTTTGTTAAAATCTGGCTATTTGATTGGCTCGATATAATCGATCAAAAATTTTGTAGAATTTGACCAAGGTATGTCAATATGATAGGAAAACATTATGAAAAAGTAGGCCTAATTAACTTTTTAGTACAGACACGATAAGGAATGAAAGTGACCATATTTGTTAATTTTAAAAAATAGTTAAAAATAAAAAAAAATTACTCATTGATCGACCTAAACCAACCTGATTCAGATAGTAGATGAGCACGGCTATTAATTTCAGGCGAGTTGACGGAGCCAAAATTTAGAAATTAGAAGTTGACAACAAAATTAAACCCGAATTAAATTTTAATATGATCTAATAAAAAGTCAATTTTTTATTTAGCTCTATAAAAGTTCAACTATGACATTAAATAAAAATAACTAAAAAAATTTTAAAAAATAAAACGAATTATAAAATTTACAATGAAAATGATATCTGAGCAGGTCAAAATATAATTTGTCAACCAGGCTCGTCTGACAACGTCGTCTATATATTAGCAAACAAAAAGGAAAAATGGTCTGCTTTGTCAGTTCAGCGAGGGGCAAATTTCGCCGTGGTCATGGGCGACCCACCACCTTTGATTATTACATCAAAATATAAAAAGTTTTAATTTTAAAATAAATATAATAAAATAATTATATTTTAAAAATATTTTCACAGCATTAACATTATTAGGATACCAAATCTAATTTGTACCTTAAATTTGGGTTCGGTCCAATGAGATTTGTTAGTACTTTCAAACACTTTAACCCAGGTCGCATGCACTACGGTAAGAACAAAAATTTCGAAGGAGATGAAAAGAGTCAAAGAATGAGAAAGAGAGTGATGGATGGGTAGGCTTCGGAGCATCGGTTTCTTTTTCAAGAAATTAACTATTTTTCTCATTTTCTCTTTTTTCGGTTCCCATTTTAGGAAAAAGGGATTGTCATCTACAATAGTCTTTGGGAGCGGTTCCCCAAAGGCGGTTTCTCCCATAATCTGAATGACAAGTTGGTTATTGACCATTTGAGACGCTTACTACATTGCTCGCTTCTGATTTTGATGACAAAATCATAGGTAGTTGTACCAGTTGTGAGTAGTGCATCAACGAATTCTGTTGAGAATTTGACACCCAGATACATTCGACAGTGAAATAAATCTGAATTTTCCGTCAACCGTCAGCCACTAAATTTGTGAGCACGCAAGAAATAAACAATACACAATAATTTTAACGTAGAAAATTATTCTCAATCAAGAAAAAAATTAAGAAATAAGCCATAAATAAATTCACCATAAATAGTGCCGGTTATAAAAATCCTTCTGAAATCCTTTCAGAGGTTATTTTTCAATAATTTGCTTGACCCTGGCTTGGTGCTAAGGTTATTTTTTTTCCCTTTTGTTGTAGGCAAAGTAGGACAGAAATTGATTGCCCAATTTTCGAAATGTTCAAATGCAATTTGGTCATACCCCGTACAGTCAAGTTTGATCATCTCCCTTTTAATGTTAAAGGAAAATAAATATATAATGGGGTGTCCCTCAAATTTTAAAAACTGAGAAGGGTGCAAAAATGATTGAGTTGATCCATTGGATTAATGCTCACATTATAAGACTTCAAACATTGGCATTTTAATTTTTATAGGAAGCGAGTGTTGGTTCACATCTAGGGCAAACAAGTTATGACTCAATTGTGCCATTCGATTAGCAGGGTTCTCCTAGAAGACATACTTTTTTATTCACTTTATTCTTTGATTCACTTCAATTGTAGAGGTATCCTTTTTGTAATGAGAAAAGTTCTCAATTTCGAATGGTTTACAGATGCGGCCTAGCATCTGCTCAGCTAGGAAGACGTGTGAGATACTACATCAGGATCCCTTCTCTAGGCGAGAACGTTGCTTGAAATCCCTTGCATATCAGAGATTCCATCATTTAGGATTTTCTTTCCTATCCTTGAAGTTGAGGCGGCCTTCCACGTGCGAGGAGACATAGAAATAGTGTGATTCACTAACCATTTGCGATTTAAGTTGGGTTTCCGTTTTCTTGGATGTCGTTTTCTTATTCTTTGAGCTCCCTTTTGAGGCTAATACTCGAGATAAAGGGACCTCCATCTGATGAGGTTTCTCCCTAAATTGGTCTCAAAGAAACTTAAGAATGTGTATCATTTCTTAAAGTTGGATAGCCATTGTCCTAATATCTTATGCTATTGGAGAATGAGTGCTTAGTTGGCTATCATTGTTGGCAAAGAACGTCATAAGAAGAAACATCCTAGGATGCTAACTATATTGGCTATATGCGTGAGTGTTCATCATGACGAATGAACTATGGATGTTTGTACATATGTTTACGATGAACAAGTTCAATCAACTTATTCTTACAGACGATGATATGATGCATATTTTAAATTTTGGTTCGACTGGAAGAGATTCGTTTAGAACGTTTGAACTTTTTATTTTGGATCCTACATACTATAATATGAACAAAATCTTTAAAACAGCAGAGACGTACTCTTCCAAATGTCATCTGACACTTAAGTCAATTTTCTAGACCCAACAATCAAAGTTATAAAGAGTGAAAAATACTGGGCATTTGTCCTCCTCCTGGTCCTACCGATGCATTAAACTTCAACCAGACCTAACAAAATCCAATATAAAAAAATTTGAAAGGAATAACTATTAAGAGGATTATATTCAAGATTTGAAGGATGAAAGTATTAGTCCTCTGCCCTCCTATTGGATCTGCCGATTGAACCTGCCTCTGTATTAAGGTTTGGCCTAAGCCATTAAAATCCCATATAAAAAATTAAAAAAAATAACTATTTATAGAATATTATTTAAATTTAAACTTTATTTGTTAAATTTTTAAAATGCTACAACGAGTGGCATCCCCTGATCCGCCTCTTCCAGGCTGACAGTCAGGCGGCCGACCTCTTCCACGGCTGCTTCAGAAACTTACTTTTTAGTATATATAGTATAGATGTCGACGATCTGTTTGGTTAACCTTTCAACATTATTTATTATAAAAGTAATTTCTCGTATATTTCTATTTAAAAAATTAAATTGAATTTCAGTTCATCTTTCCACCGGCTTTTAATAAAAAATCAAACTTTATTACTTTTCTCAGAAACTTTTTAAAAAGTTAAGCCAAAAGGATCAGAGATCTGTGGAGCCAAAAGTTACTTTTCTCTTTAAATGTTTTTTTTTATTTATTTAATTTCCTCAAGTGGAGCTTGCTTTCTTGCCATGGTGGCAGTTCATGTGAAAGATGAACCTCCATGAGTAATCCATCCCATTGCTCAATGAAGCACCAAACCTCCTTTAGTTAAAATCATACTCTTGACTCTTTGTTTCATGCATTAATGCATCGATTCTCAAAAATGTTATTCGAAAAAATCACCCACAATATTCGTATCGTAAAATGTATAAAAAGAGATATAGAAATAAGTTCTTTCTTAAAAAATTTTAGTATATGGAGCATTTTACAAACCAAAAAAGATGACTATATATATTTTTTCAACTTGCGACCATTGGCCAACCTAAGAAGCTCAACCGTCACATGCCATTGAATGGGCAATAAATTCGCATTATTAGAAAAGGCACACTATGAACATCATTTCCACTCTAAAATTTATAACGTTGGACCTCTTCTAGTTTGGGATCATTAGTTTGTGAAATATTCTTGTAATATTGAGATACATTACGTTTGATATTTAGAATATAATAAGATGAAAATAAGTTAAAAGAATACCACATATTCAAGGGTGGCTAGAGCTTATGTTGATTAAACAAGATCTTTTCTTACCGCGGGTATACTCTGTTACGAGTCCCATATAGAGGAGTCAACTCCACAAGAGTTAACTTATAAGTTTGAGGGACTCTCCCTCCTATCAGACCAATCGTTTGGGATTGAGCTCTCTTTCCTATCCGAACGAATGGGAGTTCGTGAGAGTTTGAAATACTCTATACTTTTTCAATACCTATTCCATTCCGGATATCAAATCGTTGATCTTGAGGAGGGATTCTTATAACTTAATGACTATCGTATATGAAGATATTAGGAATATCATTGACGAGGGATATCAAAAATGGTATGAGCATGCTACGGGTACAGTTTCTGGGAGGACTGTAGAGGTAGTGAGAATACCATGGATACCGGATAATTTCGTAGTACTCACCCAACCGTTGAGAACGTAAATACGCGGCCTTTAGTTCACTATGGTAGAATAAGGTCAAAGAAAATTCTTATTATATCGTAGAGTTGTGACCTCAGATTGGGCTAATAATCGGATTCTTGTTATCTCCTACAATTGATCGAGGTTGTTGCTATTGATGAGGGATACTTATAACCTAGTGACCATCGTATGTGATGATATTAGAGATATCATTGATGAGAGATATTATAGATGGTATGAGTATACAACAAGTACAACCTCTATGATGATTGTAGGGGTAGTGAGGATACCATTGATACTGGATAACCTCGTAATATTCACCCAACTGTTAGGGATGCAAATACGCGGCCTTTGGTCCACTATGATAAAATAAGGTCAAAGGATATTCTTATTATATCGTACAGTTATGACCTCAGATTGAGCTAATAATCGGATTCTTGTTATCTCCTACAATTGGTCGAGATTGTTGCTATTGATGAGGGCTACTTATAACCTAGTGACCATCGTAGATAATGATATTAGAGATATCATTGGCGAGGATATCATAGATGGTATGAGCATGATACAGGTAAAACCTCTAGGAGGACTGTAGGAGTAGTGAGGATACCATAGATGCCGGATAACCTCGTAATATTCACCTAACTGTTAGGGGTATAAATACACGGCCTTTAGTCCACTATGATAGAATATGGTCAAAGGAGATTCTTATTATATCGTACAGTTGTGACCTCAGATTAGGCTAATAATCGGATTCTTGTTATCTTCTATAATTGGTTGAGGTTTTTGCTATTGATGAGGATTACTTATAATCTAGTGACAATTATAGATGATATTAGGGATATTATTGGCGAATGTATCATAGATGGCATGAGCATGCTACAGCTATAGCCTCTAGGAGGACTGTAGAGATACTGAGGATACCATGGATATCGGGTAATCTCGTGATATTTACCCAACTGTTGGGGACATAAATACACGACTTTTGGTTCACTACGGTAGAATAAGGTCTATAGGGATTCTTGTTATTTTATACAGTTGTGACCTCGTACTAAACTGATTATCAAATTTGATGGAATCCATGCTGCATTATTGAGAACCAGTTGTCCATATGACCTTCGGGTCGTGGACCCGACTTGTTATTGAGTCTCGGACGGGAGTGGGTATATCACCCACTGTTATTAATTTTATGCATTTATTTTTATTATTCGGGATGCTTACTCGTACTCCTCTATTATTGGTTATTTTTACTTGTTGGGTATTCGACTCACTCTTATATTTTATTGGTTTCAGAATAGATAGGTAGATATCAAGATAAAGGAGATCGCTTATTATTGGGTAGACATCAGACAAAGGTTATCTCGAAGATTGAGACTTCCATGATAAAGATTTTAGATTTTTATTGGCTCATTAACTTTTAGACATCTATCAGATTTTATTTATGAGGAGTTGATATTATTATCGGTATTATAGATGTTCATTTAATGATATAATTGTGATAATCATTTAAAATATATTAAATGTTAGTGTTGGGATGATTTTGAGTGCATTGAAATTGTTTGATATTATAATATATGACGTATAATTGATATTTTTGGATAATTTGAGATTGTAATTGGACAGTTCGGGTTGGGTTCGGGCACTCAAGATCGGGTCGTTATATGAATGGAGTGCTACAGAGTAAAAGCCGCCGAGAGAAATGTTGTAAAGTGTAGCCGTTGAGGTCTGCAACTATTGAACAAGAAAGAAATATTGTGAGTTCCACATCGATGTGCCAACTTTACAAGTGTTGGCTTATAAGTTTGAGGGGCTCTCCCTCCTATCAGACTGGTCTTTTAGAATTTGGGGGTTCTGACTGAAAAAGATTATCTACGGAGAGGCTGACCTACTACCAATACGCCGGGGAAAAATGGAACGCTACAGAGTGAAAGCCGCCAAGTGAAGTGCTGTAGAGTATAGCCGTCAAGGTCTGCAACTGTTGAACGGGAGAGGAATATTATGAGTTCCACATCGAGGAACCAACTTTATAAAGACTGGCTTTTAAGTCTGACGGGTTCTCCCTCCTATCAGACCAGTCTTTTTGAATTGAGCTCTCCACTTGAACTTGTACCCACAACACACTTATAGTTTTTTTTGAGAAATATATATTACTGTGAAATATGTTAAATAGAATAAAATATAAGTAAATGTGGTATTGCTTAGTTTTCACAAAAAAATAAATATTTCACTTGGCAATAAGGTTTTGCTAAGATAGAAATGAATAATTATTCTAGGTGCCTAGCATTGGTGGAAATTTTGGCTGATCAGCCTGGCAAGGGCCACAGTCTATGGTTAGTCGTGACTCTACCATAGCGGTACTCACTCCATGGATTCCAAAAATAAGGAATGCCACCTTTGCTTCGTATTATTTATTGATATTTCTCTATTAACCTAAAATTTTTAACAAATAAAAAAAATAAAAATTCTAATATGATCAACATTTTTGGAGTTGTCTTCGGTACCTATTCCACCGAACCAAACTATGCATGGCGGATAATATTAGAAAAATGATGGGCCTAAGATACACTGACTTCATCAACCTTCTCTAATGTTTGTGCGAGCATTCTACCCTGATTTTGTCAAACATAAAGTTAAGAATAAATCTCTAAAAAAATTAATTATTGTAATATCTATTTAAATTCTTAAAGAAATAAGATAACAATACATATTATGAAATAAATTATATA
>JAOVVI020011108.1:0-12779 GCA_028571085.2 Nepenthes alata
GCACTTGATGTACGCCTGACAAGCGCACATACGTCAATTTTTTATAAAAGGTCACGTTAGTCGATTTTCAGTCATTTGTTATGATATTTTGAGAGAAAAGAGAGAAAGAAAAAAAGAAAGGAAGAGAGAGAATGAGAGAAATATAGATAGAGAAGGAGAAATCAAGTAAATTTTAAAAGATTTTTTGGTTATTCAAGTATAAAGCGAGTGTAATGAAGCTATCTTTCCTTTGTTACTGATCTTTCTTTCCTTCTTTATATATTTATTATTTTAAATACTTATACATGCTATAGTTTTATATATATAATATGTATATCTCATATGTATGTACACTCATTCTCATTTTATATAATTTGTATAAAATACATACATTCAATTTATATATAGTATGTTTAAAAACTGATTTTCTACAACAAAATCTATTTGTGCTAAAAGTATTTAAATGCCTTTCCATATCTCTAAGTTTTTAAATATATATTGTTGCATGTCTTAAAATTTCATAAAAGCGTACATGCATACTTTATAATTTATATGAGATGATAAAATTACATTAATGATGCTGATTTTTATGTAATTTCAATAACAAATACTCCAACATATTTATAAATCATGTACTGCTATTTTTACATGTTTTTAGAGTGCTTATAAATATTTCTGCATGTTCATATGCTTTTATATGTCATAAATTTAAAGAAATGATAAAGAAACATTGTAAATAAATTAGAGATAAGGATATTTTTTCGGTATAAAAAATATAAAGAATATGTTCATATTTGAGTAAAGTTTTCAATTCAATTATGTATGGACCGTTATTGTTGGGTCCAGTACGAAGGCTCAAGGAGGTTCGAAGCCAAACCCGTAAAGCAATAGCCCAAATGGCGGATCAGCCCAACGTTCAAGAGCAGCCTACGTGGTAGCCCATGCTTGCTTCCAATGGACTTCGTCTGCAGCCCATTAATGAGGCTGCCAGACGACAGTGGCGACGCAGAGGAAGCGAGCCAATGAGGAGATGGTCAGCGTTATCAGGCGTTGCTACGTTGCTGCCCACAGTTTTCCGACCAATCCCAATGAGACAGGTAGACTAGGCGTGACATGCGACGCCCGACGGTCAACTTCTCACCATAAGATGACAACCAACACACCAGCGACCACCGTCAGCAATTAGCAGCCAGCGAATCCCTAGAACAGAGATCCTCGAGCCCAAAGTCCACAACCAATGGGCCTATAAAATCCTTCACCTCTTACAGGGGAGGGGATTGGATCCTGGATAATTGACTAAATGTCACGCGAGTTCAACTCCAAGAGCCATATTCCAGATCTGATATTCTCATCCTTCTCAAGCGTGGAGAGTTAGCCACTCACTGTGGTGCATTCTGGGAGCCAGGTCTCCGAATGCCGGCTCACCAATCTCCCATTCCTGCATCCACACATTCCTCATGCATCTACAGCATATTCCTGCGCACCTCTAAGCATGCGTCCCTTTCCGTTCATTACGAAAAAATGTTGACTTGAGCGTCGGAGTATTTTTGGTGAGAGAAATTCTGTCGGGCCTCTAACATCCTATTTGTTAGTTGTGTTGTGTAGGGCCCAGGTTCGTAGTGATGGAGATCGGACCCACTCATGATCGCATCCAGACGACGAGGAATCCTAAGGCTTCCTAATTCATACGACAATCGGAAACCTGAGACGCAACATTAGCGCCGTCTGTGGGAACGAGACAAGAAGCCTAGCATCTCCTTCTCGCACTCATTTCTTCGTAGCAAAATGGTCAACACCAGGGCAAAAGTCAGTGTCCAGTAAGAGATTCCATTGCTGGCAGCGACAACCCCTTAGTGGGTAGCCGCTCAGACGTCCGTCCGGAGCCTGACCTGCACTGCCTTGCGGCAGAAATGGGTGATATGAGGCTAGCGATCCATGCCCTCTGCAACTGGATGGGCAATCCATGGATGGGGGTGGCTCCTCCAACACCCCAGGCATCCACCTCCAGGAGAGGAAGGCATCGCACGAGAGCCACTAGGAGAGGATCAGATCAGCCTAATGATGTCGAGGCCCAAGCAGCTTCCGAGAGCAGGGCCCAATCTGCGATGAAAAGCCGCCCTAGCTGGGGCAAGTGGGAGGAGTGCTCAAAGTGGCGTAACACCCGTAACTCCCGCGACGTAGGGAGGCCGACGACCGCAGACTCCAACAGTGCACGTCCGCCCTGTACTGGAAGCCGCCACGACTGACAAGCTCAGCAGCACCAACAGGGTCACACGGAGCTCCGCAACATCATGACCCACCAATGGAGGAGAAGGTGACAGCACTCCTGCACAAGAAGAGACCCGCATGGTCCTCAGCTGACCTACGAAGGTCACCTTTCGCCATGAATCTTCAGACCCAACCGCTCCCTCGCAAGTTCAAGATACCCGTACTGGAATGGTATGATAGGAGTAAGGACCTGATGGATCACCTCAACTACTTCCGTACTCACCTGTCCCTTCAGGGAGCGAGCGAGGCCATGATGTGTCAGTACTTACCCATCACCCTCAAGGGGGATGCGCTGCTTTGGTTCCGAGACCTCCCGCCGAACTCCATCCGCTCCTTCGATGACCTTGCGGATAGTTTTTTGAGTCAGTTCACCTCTAGCCATAGAGAGGAGAAGCAGTCGTGGCACCTGGTTCGCCTCCGCCAGAGGTCGGATGAGAGCCTGAAGTGATTTCTCAACCGCTTCATTATTGAGGCGCGCCGAATTTTCCAGCTCTCTGACGAGTTGAAGCTGAACACCTTCTTTGCTACATTGGCAGCTGGAGACTTCTTTAAGTACCTGTCGCACCAGCACCCTCGATCCTTCCGGGAAGCTGAAGCCATAGCCCGGGCATACATCTTCGCAGAGGAGGCTAACGAGATAAAGCGTCCCGAAAGTGTGGACCGCCCCCAGAGATTCCTAGCCCTACCGCTGGCAAGAAAAGGAATGGCGACGGTAGCCACTTCTCAAAACGCCACAAGCAACCACGTCCTTTGCCAAGATCGAGGAAGGTGCACGGGCTAACGCCTCTGACTTCCCTAAACGATACCCACGCAAACATCTTGATGCAGATCTAGAACGAAAAGTTCTTCAAGTGGCTGAAAACACCAAAGGGACCGAGCGGCGGTGACCAGACGAAGTACTGCTAGTACCATCGCTACCTCGGACATTCCACAGAGAACTGCCAGACTCTACAGCAGGAGATAGAAGACCTGATCCGCCGTGGACACCTTAGACGGTTCTTGAAGGGCTCGGGATAGGCGCCCATAGCCTCCGAAGGTGAGGCGAGTGAGCCTCCCAGGAATCATACAACCACCGTTGTGATCGGTATAGTCTCAACCACGCCGACCAAGAGCAGCAGGCAGGCACGGCCCGAGCAAACTTCCAGCAGTAAAAGAGCAGGATAGGGGTGATTTCATTAGCTTTACTAGCGACGATATGGCACATGTAACATCCTCCCATTCTGATCCCCTTGTTGTATCCGACATCGTTTCAGATGGTACGGTTTACTACCAATTGAAACGAGTCTTCGTTTATAATGGAAGCTCTCAGAATTTGCTGTATCTTAGTGCCTTTTCAAACTTGGACTGAAGCGGAACCAAATGAAAGCAGCCAATGGCCCTCTGTACGGCCTGGACAACAAACATGTACCTGTGCAAGGGATAGTCCAGCTAGAGGTTACGATGGGAACTTACCCACGCGTTCCCATGCGAGAGCAAATGTTCCTTGTCGTCGACCTACCGTCCGTTTACAACGCCATTCTCGGTAGACCATTCCTCACGACCTTTAGGGATATTACTTCGATTCCTCTTCTAAAGATAAAGTTTCCTACCCCGTACGATGTAGGAGAGGCGCTCGGAGACCAGATGCTAGGATGGATGTTACTTGTCCCAAATCACTCCCGCGGCACCGGACCGCTAGGACGAAGATTTGGATCTCCGCGATGAAGCCGCGCTACAACAAGCCCAGTCAGGAGAAGTGATCGAAGTAATCCCCCTGAACCCCGCCGAGTTAGAAAAGTGCATACATGTGGGCAATTCTCTCCCCCCCGCTGACCACGGTTGTCTAATCACCTTCCTCAGGAAGAACTCCAACGTGTTCGTGTGGGTTCCTGCCGACATGCCCAGGATACCGGCCAGAGTAATGGTCCACAGGTTGGGTTTCGATCCCAGCCACAAGCTCGGGCGATTGAAGCGTAGGAATCACTCTGTCGAGATGCTAGTAGCTATAAGAGAGGAAGTGAAGAGACTGTTGGATGCCAGATTCATTAGAGATGTCCAATATCCAAACTGGCTATCTAACGTCGTGCTCGTCAAGAAGAGCAACAATAAGTGGTGAATGTGCGTGGACTTCATCGGCGTAAACAAAGCCTAGCAGACTTCATCGTTGAGGGAGCGACCCCGGTTCTGGACGTCCCTCACAACCCAGGGAGAGTGGATGATCCTAACATCCCAACATGGACCCCAAATGTGGACAGGTTATCCACCCAGCCAGGCAACGGGGCCGAAGTTGTGCTCAGGACTCCAGATGGGGTGGAGATTAAGTACTCCATCACGTTGACGTTTCTCACTACTAATAACGTGGCAGAGTACGAAACCCTTTTTGTAGGACTTTGTTTGGCAAAGGAATGTTCCGCCAAGTCGCTAGTTGTGCACAGTGACTCAGAACTCATGGTCAACCAAGTTCAAGGAACCTTCGAGGCGTCGAACCTGTAGCTTGCGAAGTACTGGGAGAAAGGAAAGGCTCAGATCCAAAGCTTCGAGCGTTTCAAGTTTGAACACGTGCCTAGGGATGAAAACTAGAAAGCTGACCAGTTGTTCAGGGACGCAGCTGCAGGATCTTCATAGTAGTACGCCAAGGACCTGCGGGAAACCCTGACCATGCCCAATGTTGACGTCTCAAACCAAGAAGTGTTGTAGGTTGACAGAGGCGACACCTGGATGATCCGTAACAAAAGTATCTGATGGACGAAACATTGCCCAAAAATGCAGATGAGGCCAAACAGATTAAGAAGACAACAGGCTCGTACACGATCCTCGATGGTAGGCTATATAAGCGGGGATATTCCACTCCCTACCTGAAATGTCTGACCCAGGAGGAGGCCGAGTATGTCCTAAGCGAGGTCCACCTTGGTATATGCAGCTCGCACGTTGGAGGAAAGAACCTCGAATTCAAGATCATACAGTCGGGCCTCTTCTGGCCCACAATGAAGCGAGACGCCATGGAGTTCGTAAAGAAGTGTGAGAGCTGTCAAGTCCATGGATCCATAATGCACCTTCGTCATACAGAGTTGCGCAGCCTTAAGTCCCTGTGGCCATTTGCACACTGGGGACTCGACATCCTCAAACCGCTACCTTTGGCTTTTGAACAAAGAAAATTCTTCATCGTCGGCATCGACTACTTTACCAAGTGAGTAGAAGCCGGCCCTCTAGCTCGAATCACCGAACAGAATGTGACAGAGTTCCTCTGACAAAATATCGTCTACCGTTTTGGGATTCTCGAGGTCGTAATGACTGACAACGGGACCCAGCTTACCGGCAAACGGTTCACTAGATATTGCACAAGGTTACGCATCAAGCTGGTACATACATCTGTGGCGTATCCTCAGGCAAACGGGCAGGTCAAAGTCACCAACAGTACACTACTACACAAATTGAAGACCAAGTTGGAAGATGTAGGGGGCTCGTGGGTCAACCAGCTACCTTCCGTGCTCCGGTCGTATCGAACAACCCTGCGGGAACCAAGGGGAGAGACCCCTTTTAGTCTTTGCTATGAGGGTGAAACTGTGGTCCCCATCGAAGTGGGGCTACCCTGCCTGTGGGTCGAATGTTTCGATCTGGCCACGAACTCTCAAAAACTCAGAGAATGCCTTGATCTGCTCCCAGAGGTTCCAGACGCGGCCCGCCTGAGGAACGCATCATACTAGCAGTGTATCACACGATACTACAACAAGTGGGTGAAGGCACGCACGTTTGAGGTTGGATATCTAGTCCTCCGATGCGTAGAGGCCGCGGGAAAAGCCGCAAGCAGGAACAAACTTTTCCCTCGCTGGGAAGGGTTGTTCCTTGTCTCTGCAATCCTCCGAAGCGGAGTGTACAAGCTACGCGCCCGGAATGGCAAATTGGTCCCTCAAACCTAGAATGCCGCCAACCTAAGAAAATACTACCAGTGACGCAGCATTGACCCAAGTAAGGCATACACGCATAGCACGAGGAACATTTGTATGTACATTGTGTTTTCATTTAATAAAATTGGTTATTCATGTTAGCATGTATTTTCATTTGCGTGAGTGTTTGCATGCATGACATTACAAAAATAAAATGACGTAGACTGCCCCTAAGTCGAGAGGACTATCGTCCGTCCATAAAACCAAGCCTTGGCCCCCCGCCAAGCGGCCCAATAGCGGCCACCTCAAAACCTCGACCTGATGTTGAGTGGCCCGAAGCTGCCTCAAAACCTTGGCCTCGCGCCAAGTGGCCCACTAGCGGTCTTGTTTGAGCCCCGACCAAGCGTCAGGCGGCCTGAAGGTGGCCACATACGGACTTCGACTCCACATCAAAAGGGCCCCAAACGGCCCGCTAATTCGGCTTTTTGCCGAGAGATATGAAAGCGGTCACCACTGAATTGTGGCTCCATGTAGTAAGGCCCGTGCGGCCCAGAGAACCATGGTTCTGAACCAAATGACCCAGGCGATCAAAACTAAAGGCCTGGGGGCTTTCGAAGTTTCCCAACATACGGCCACGAAAACCTTAGGGGACATGAATCGCAGGCGTGCGACGACATTCTTCCGAAGAAGAGAGCACCCTCAGTAAACAATGGTCGTGGGCTAGGCCCGTGCACCGGACAGCCACAACTCCCTGAGCGGGGGCCGAGCACCTAATGCATGTACCGCATGTGAAAAGGTCTAGACCCGAGTCTGGCTGCTGTGACCTAAAAACCCAGCTGCCCTGGGTGCGGGTCCTCGAGACTTGTGACGACGTCCACTCTGTTGGATAGAGCTTCCCACTAAACGCGCAAAATGCAACAACATCCTCTGACGAAGGATGAGTACAACACAAGAAGGTGCCGGATTGGGGCCTTGGCGACAATAGCTTTTACAAGCTTAGCCATCAAACGCGAGATACTATCTTCAAAGTCACATTTGAAGGCATTGAATGCAACGAAAAAGAGTGTTGCTTCTCATTCATATGTACAGTGTGTTTACAAGTGGTAGAAAAGGAAGAAAGCAATATATACAAGTAAAGCTACTCCCGAGAATCCGATGGACCAGCCTCCTCAAGAAATTTCCTCAAACGAGACCCGTTAAGGACCCCGTAGTTGCCTGGATGCAAGACACCCTCTGAAATGTCGGGAAGCATGAGCGAGGGAATCCTGCGACTCAGGCGGATACCGTCCCAGAACCTGATCTCCAAGACAAGGTTTGCCTCCGACGGAGTGAGCCGTGCCCTCAGATCTCTCGATAAGTGGGTGCAGTCGTCCTCTAGGACAGTGACCATCTCCTTGAGCTACTCGTTATCTTGCAGTCGGCGCACAGCTTCCTGGGCCCACCAGCTGCCGTCGTCCTTCAAGCGCCTGATTTCCTCTCACAGCTTCCCGTTTTCTCCCAACAGCCATTCAGTCTCCTCTCGGATTAGGGCGGCCTAGACTCTCATACGCTGGGCAATCTCCTGCACGCGCTGGGAGTTCTTGTGCAGTTGAGCAGCCAGCTCGTCGAGAGAGTCAACCTCGTCGGGAACCTGTATGGGAAGAGAGAGGGTCAGAAATTCTTAGAACTCTGGACTACAGGTGAATGTTCTGCTCAAGGTGATCATACCTGAGAGGGAGATGCATCCAAGCAGTGGCCTGAGCCTCCCGACGCAGATAAGCCAGGGGGCTCCCCATGTTCAGCTGCGATCTTTGCAGGACTCGGATGGTCTGAAGCCACGGAAGGCAAAGGAACGCTTAGGGGCTTCGGCTCCTGGGCTGCTCCAACCACAATAGTCTCCAAAGTCAGCTCTGCATTTGACGGGCTAGCCTACCACACGACTTCAGACTATAGCCCCAAGTGGGCATCCTCTTGGGTGCTTGCCTCCATAAACGGCCCAGCGGAAGGTCCAGCAAACTTAGAAGATCATGCCGGAATTGGTGCCAACCCCGGACAGCGCACTCCCTCCGACTCCTCAGGAACTAACACGCAATCCTCTGCCGCTGGAACACCCTCAGCAATCACCTCCATTGGCTCCAGGTCGACAATGGAGCCCACAAATGACCCATCACTAGAATAAAGCTCCACGGCAAGAACGCCATACTCAACCAATGCTACGTCCAGAATCGGAAAGAGTTCAACGGCTTCCTCCAGTGGTTTGACGCTCGATGTCGCCTTCAGGACTATGCCCCGAAGTCATATGGTGTGCCCCGTGGCCAATTGCTGTGACCTCTCGGTGGAGGTACCTCCGACCTCCTTCAACCTCTTTAGCGAGGCGTCAACCTCCTCATTTGAAGACGACTCTAGCAGAGAGCAACTCTCCTCACCGTCCTCCCTTGATGGCTCAGGGATTACGACACCGTCGGGCCTCTTCTTTGAAGAGCCAGCGACATCCCAGCCAGCCGAAGGCCCCCACCTAGCGACCTCAAACATGAAGGACACAGGTAGTAACCTTGAACGGAGAAGGTCGCCATCTGGGAGTTAATGGTGGCGACCAGCTCCGCCATGTCCTTGGTGTCCTTTGAGGACACCTTCCCATGGAAGTACTCCGAGATTGGGCCCCACTCACACGAGAGATCCGAGTCTGAAGGCTCCTGCAGGAAGAAGAAGATCCCCTTCTAGTTTTTCACCAAGTCGGGATTGGTCCCCCAGAAATGGAAACCAGTTCTTGGAGACATGGAGACCCAGTCCTCCGACTCCGTGAAGTAGAATATCACTCTCGCCGCCTTCGCATCAAGTGCACCAGTGTGAAGGCGGGAGAAGATACACTGTGAGACCAGATAATGAACGACATTGTGGTGAAGCCTCGCTACAGGAACACTCAACGCCTCAACCAGCACATACGGAGTACATGGCGTGGGGTAACGAAGCCCCCCCTCTCAGGTGATGCTCGTAAATAGTGATGAAGCCATCTAGATGGGCGTTAGCTCTACCATTGGAACCAGAGGAGCGATAGGCCAAATTGCTGGGGATCCCATAGTCCACCATCAGGGTAGCTATGGCAGCCGTTGTCAAAATGGAACACGTATTGACTACCCTGTGGTGGCCCGATTTGGAAACCCGCAAGGAGGAAGCAGATTCTCTCTTCTTGGACATCTCTCTCTCACTCTGGAACAAGTTGTAGTACAAAAAGGCACAAAGGAGAAGGGATTTCGTCGAGATGCCGATTAAATAGAGTGTGGGACACCAATGTGCAGGAAAACCCAAACGACGCCTTCTCAAAACGGCCAAGCCACGAGCCGGCCCAATGAAAGCATCGCAGGCCCCCTAGCAAATGCCAATTATGACCTCCTGTCAGATTGTAGATCGACATCGCCTTAGCCGTCGGCCAAAATCACCGCTGTCACACCTTCATTTAACGTAGGAATGTTGACTGCCAAGAACGGTGGCGGCAGAACTCCCGAGGCAAGCGCACGAGAAGGAAGATAGACAATTCAAATACTGCAAGCAATGGAAAATAAGCGGAGCAGCAAAATATATTTTTTCCTTATGATAATCATTAATGACTTTTTTACAGCAGCCTGCGGCTGCAAAGTACAACTAGTGGCCCCCTTTGGGCTCGGA
This sequence comes from Nepenthes alata, assembly GCA_028571085.2. NCBI lineage: Eukaryota > Viridiplantae > Streptophyta > Magnoliopsida > Caryophyllales > Nepenthaceae > Nepenthes > Nepenthes alata. The sequence continues at coordinate 9,753 of JAOVVI020011108.1, forward strand.
AGGATTTGGAACAGGATACTCCAACAAGTTCGTGCATGTCAGGGCGCTAGAGTTTCGAGAGTCCAGGATGCTGATGCGAAAGTTTGAATCCTATAGTGAGACTAGTTTTTGGCTGAAACGGATGCCATCCTGAAAGTACCTTACTAGTGCAGGACTGACCTCCTTAGGCCAGAACATCGACCTCAACTCAGTCCCCATCCGCACAAGCTCCCCCCAAACTGTAGCTGCAGCTGCTCAAGTTCTTCCTGAAGGGAAAATATGCGGGCCCAGGCCTACACGTTAGCACCAACGAGCCTGGATGCCATTGCATTAACCCACATTTCCTCAAAGTGTGCGGCGCGAGCCCTCAATTTCTCTATCTCTCCGACTGTAACCTGCACCCTGGCTTTGACGCCTACGATGGCCCAGAAAACTCTATGAAGTAGAGGACCCACCCTGCTGGGCCCGTGACCCGGCAAGGAGGCGAACATCTCCTCCCTCTCAAAGCTAGGCGGAGCTCTCAAAAATCACATTGGACCCCCAACGGTGGCCTCCGAATGACATCCCTCTGTTGCCGCTGTGCTAACCGCAGCCGCACCAAGGATCCGCAAGGCATGGATCCCAACCTCAGGCTCTTCGGAAAAAGATTATGAGCCGGATGACGAGGATGACCTTTCCATCGAAGCCACAATGCAAAAAGGGAAAAGGAGGAAAGGGCTCGAAGGGCAGCGTAAAACTTGGCACCGTCAAAGAGGTAATAAAGTCCGCAATTTTGGAGTGAACTCGCACATTCAAATAAGCTGAGTTCACCTCCTGAAATGGTGACATTTTAAAAACAAAACATGCCAGAAGAAAGCAAACATACCCCCTCCACGTGGCAGCTACCTGAAACTTTGCACCTTTCCAAGGCGCATCATTATGGCGCAGCGCCCTGAGATTTCCCATGCATCTAATGCGCAAGGTGGCCAGGAAGATGTGACAACCACCTGTGGCGATTAAGCTTCCTTAATGTCAGCCGCCAAGAATCTCTTCCTGTCGCGTCCTCCCATAGACAGTCAACATTGTGACTTGAGGAACGGGACCGACAGGTTTGGCTGCAAGCATTCAGAGATGCATGGAACAGAGAACAAAGCTACACGAAAAGTAAACTGACTACGTAGGACGATCTAAAAAGCAAGCGATAAGAAAAGAGGCATACCACAAGACAGAAGAATGAAGACAAATGGCTACTTCTCTTATTAATCAAGACTTTCTTTACAAAGCACAAAATTTGCAACAGCAGACGTACAATAAAGGGGAAGAAAATATGGCACGGGGCCTAGGCCCGTAGATGACTGTCCTGGATGCCTAAAGCACACTGGGAATGTGATCTACATGAGATCACCGTGGCAATACTGCTGACAACCCAGCAAGCCGAAGCACCGAGAATAGCTGAGTGTCGGGCAACCTCTGGTGGAGACGAACCCAATATTAGCCACCGAGGTAGGACCGACACCTACGGTGGGAGCCACCGGTAGGGGCTCCAAGAGTCTACACCCTCTCTAGAGAGAGCGTACGGTGGTCCAAGTGACGTAGAGACCATGAGCAATGCGCCACACGGGTGGTAAAGCCCCCCGGGATGGCTCTACCGCGGTCCCACTGCACACTAGAGGACATCACTCCATGGGAGGAGGCACGTGGCGACAGCAAAACGATCAATCCACCCTCGTTAGTATGAGGAACCACCCACGGCATGGGCATGAGGACGATCTTCACCGAAAGCCAAGAATCTCTAGCTAGTCCACCCAATTCCTTTGCGGACTCCCGCCAAGGGTGGAACACACCAAGACCCTCACATTGCCCCTCCAAAGTCAGCCAAGGGATGAACTACACTGATCAAAGGACCATCCTATTTATGGATTGATTGGCGCCCTTCCAGCACCTGTTGAGGCACACTACCCCATGAACGTCTTTCACAAAATAGGAAAACCCTAAAACCTGACGCAACCTCATGCATGTGAATCCTTCCATTTCAAGCACTGAATCATTGCTGTGCCAGAAAAGGCTACACAACCGCCTAGGGAAGGTGCAAAGTTGGAAGATGACAAGCATTGGAGCATCTCAAGCAAAGCAGAGTGACCACGAGTTGGACCCAGAAGGACATGTTAGGCCACGACCATAGATCAGCTCAGGCATGGGGGGCTAGTATTGGGTCTAGTACGAAGGCCCAAGGAGGTTCGAAGCCCAATTCGTGGAGCAACGACCCAAACGATGGATCAACCCAGCGTTCTAGTGTGGCCTACGTGGCGGCTCATGCTCGCAGCCAATGGGTATCGCCTGTAGCCCATTATGAGTCTATCAGATGACAGTGGCAACGCAGAGGAAGTGAGCCAATGAGGAGATGGTTAGCGCTGCCAGCCGTGACTACGTCGCTGCCCACAGTGCTCCGACCAATCCCGATGCAAAAGGTAGACCAGGCGTGACCTGCGACGCTTGGAGGCCAACTTGCCACCACAAGGCGACAACCAACATACCGGTGACCACCGTCAGCAATTAGTGGCTAGCGAATCCCTGCAACAGGGATCTCCAAGAGCCATCATTCAGATCAGACATTCTCAGCCTTCTCAGACGTGGAGAGTTAACCACCCGCTGCGGTGCATTCTGGAAGCCAGACCTCCCATTACCCGCTCACCAATCTCCCAGTCATGCATCCACGCACTCCTCATTTATCTACAATATATTCTTGTGCACTTCTAAGCGTACGTTCCTTTCCGTTCATTGCGGAAAGTTGCTGACTTAAACGTAAGAGTATTTTTGATAGGAGAAATTCCACCGGGTCTCTGACCTCCTATTTGTTAGTTGTGTTGTGTAAGGTTCAGGTTTATAGTGAGGGAGACCAAACTCGCTCGCGACCACCTCTAGACGACGAGGAATCTGAAGGCTCCATAATCCGTACGGCAACCAGGAACTTGAGACCCAACAGTTATAGAAAATTAACAAAATTTATTATAACATGTGCTAATATATTATTAGTAAAAATCAAAATTTAAACATATTATCCATAAGTTG